>JADRCD010246319.1:0-18077 GCA_019843815.1 Montemys delectorum | reverse complement strand
TGTGTGTGTGTGTGTGTAACAATAATAAAGAAAAACAAGCCATGGATTTGATCTGAAGAGAGTTAAGGGAACATGACAGAATTTGGGCAAAGAAGAGTAGAAATAATATGAACTCAGTACTCATGGGTGAAATCTTCAAAAGTTATTTCAATTGAAAAATATAAAGATATATATTCTTTTCCAAGATAGGGCACAATTACAATTCCTAAAATGTTATTTATTTTTGGTTTTAAATATATTGAAATATAAACTATTAAAAAATAAAGGGTTATTACTAGATACCAAGTAATAGTTTCATTCATTCGGAGAAAGAAAGACAAATTATAAGTACTCATTAGATCACACTTTGCTCCTTACTGGTGATCAGCCTCTTTGACATAGTAGGGGAGAGGTTTATACTTCATTGTCTATTTTCTTTGTCAGTGGAGAATTGACTCAGAGAAGCTTCAAGGGTTGTCCTAAATTGAACGAAATATAAAGAAAAACAAATTTACCACCGAAGACTAAAACTGATGGAAATAATAATAATAACAATAATACTAAAAGCCAGATGTCTTGATTAAGGCTGCATTATCTCTGTGGACTTGAAAGTGGAAAGCTAGCAAATAAATACCCTAGGCTCATCACCAACCAACCAGGGAGGAATTGTTATGAACAATTACACATTTCAGCCCATAAATCCACACAGCCACTGTACCAGAGTGGGAGTCAGTTGTTAGAGATTTCTAATCTAAACACAGTGTGCTTTGTTCTCAGCATGTAGTTCATAGTGATTTCTTCCACTTAGAGGGAGGTCTTCCCAGTTTTTGGTCCAACACTACAAGCTCCTTTCAAAGAGAGCCAATAACAGATGAGCCAAGATGCAAATGCCAGGAAAGCCCAGAAAACACATAGAACCTGACTGAACCTCACAAGTGACATTAGCCCTGATCATGATTTTATATTTAATGTATTGATAAAATTCAGAACTAAAATCCAGAAATTCAAATTTTTCATTAAAAGAACTACCTTGTTATGTCCCTATAATAAGTCTTAGTCTAGAACAACTCCATCAGTATCTAGAATAAATCCTGATATCATAGAACAATTCCTAGTGTCTCATTCTCAGAAATTTTGCTAGGATAATCGTGACATCAGTCTATCAGATTATTCACTGTTTGAATTAAAATAGCTAAAAGCAAGATAGGTTTTGGCACACTGTCCTGACCAGAGGAAGCACCTGTGTCACTGATAGGGTACTATACCATAGTTTATAGCAGCGGCTCTCAACTTGTGGGTTCATACTACAAATGACTCTTTCCCTGGAGCCACATATCAGCTATTTGCATTACAGTTCATAGCAGTAACAAAACTGCAGTTATGAAGTAGCAATAGAAATAGTTTTTTTGGTTAGGGTACCACACATGAGAAAGTGCAAAGGGCTGCAGCATTAGAAAGAATGAGAACCACTGCTTCATAGTGTCAAGAACAGCAAGGGCACAGTGAGAGAAGAGATTCTGGAGTTGTATGGCAGGGTGGCTGCAATTGATATGACAAACATCAGGAATGAAGAAAAATTCAGGGAACTTTACAAAGCAACAAAATATTTCCCATCCTGGCTGTTAGGAGAATTATAAAAAAACACAGTTCAGTAGTGTATAATATACATTGTCTTTTGTGGAGCACGTGCTATTTATTGCTGTGTAGCTGAACATCTCCTCAGAACATTGGCGCGATTATCGAAAATTCTCCTGACCTGTACTTCTGGCAAAACTTTGAGAAAAGAAGTGAAGTCCCATTCAATATCAGTGTATTTCCATTATTCAATATTTCCAACTTTCACAGTCAATTTTACATCAGGCTTTTACTTTATTTAAAGTTGATGGATGACTTTTAACTCATATCTCTAAAAGGGTTAAAATGCAAATCATGTTTTTGTTTTGAAACTAAAGATGTTTACTATTTTGCATTTTAAAAATCATGCACTGCTATTATTTCAAATTTCATTTCTTTATGTACCTATAGAAGTAACATCTGGATTTAATCAAATATGTATATTAATGTGGAGAATAGCATTTAGTCAGGATAAAGTTTTGCAAATCCATTAACAATGATGGAGTAAAATTAAGAACTGAAGACACTTTTCTGCTGAGTGAATCCATCAGGGAGCAGTAGTGAATGAAACTGATCCATGTCTATAAACAAGATATAAGATCTAGGCTTTTGTTTTTATCTTCAGTAAAGTTTTAATTTGGTAACCTTTCAACAAGCACTAATCCATTTAAACTTTTATCTTGCTAGAACAAATGTAAGGCTTCTATGAGCCCTCATAAGTTCATATGAAGGAATTTCAATTTACATGTGTTAAGTTTTCTTTACCAAACTGAGATATCTCAAATAGTTCTCATATTAGAAAATAACTTCGCATGGAAGTAGAGAGATTAATATGGGAAGAACACACACACACACACACACATACACACACAGAAAGAGAGAGAGAGAGAGAGAGACAGAGAGACAGAGAGACAGAGAGACAGAGAGACAGAGAGAGAGAGACAGAGACAGAGGAGACAGAGACAGAGACAGAGACAGATGGGGGAGCACTCCAGAACTAGAAAGATTAATTCTATTCTGCCTAATCTACTTGCACATTTCAGACTAAGACCCTTGGCATCATTACTTTAGGGTATGCTGAATGGCAGTGGAAGAAAGAATGCAGCATACTGCTCATCTATTTTTTTCTTAGATGTTTTCTTTATTTACAATATCTCCTTTCCAAGATTCCCCCTCCAAAAATAACAAAAATAAAAAAAAAAACAAAAAAAAAATCTCCTGTTCCCTCTCCCCTCCCCCTACTCACCACCGCACCCTCTCCCACTTACTGGCTCTGGCATTCCTCTACACTGGGGCATAGAACCTTCACAGGATCAAGGGCCTCTCCTCCCATCAATGACCGACTTGGCCCTTCTCTGCTATACACATGCTGCTGGAGCCATGAGTCCCCCCATGTGTACTCTTTGGTTGGTGGTTTAGTCCATGGGAACTCTGAGGGTACTAGTTAGTTCATATTGTTGTTTGTCCTAAGGGGCTGAACTGCTCATCTTAAAGCTAGGGAGTAACAACATTGAAATGAAATTGTTGGAGACTCTCAATTCAGTATACAAACATTCCATAAATCCTGTCTAAAGGTCATAGTTCTTCTCAACAGCAAGATCCTGAAGCCAAACTTTTAGCACACAGACTAAGTGAGAAACACTTATCCAAATTTAGCAAGTTCCAAGTTCCTGTGTTTTCATAAATGAAAGGCTGGACTTTTTCAATATAAGTAGAGTTAAATAGAGCCGTGACTTTAGGGCACTTATAATGTGCCTTACAAGCACAGGAAGAAAAATCAAGCTTACACTTTACTTGTTTTCCCACTGTGCAAGCTCTCTGTGCTGTGATGCAACAACATGCCTTCAATTTTGAATTTCAGGCATCCTTGGAGTAAAGAAGAACTCCATTCACACATGATCTTGAACATGATATTTTAACATCATAAATGGTCTAAGAAATAATGTAAAGTTTATATTTTCCAAAAAACTGATTTCTCAGCATACCTCGTTGAGAATATCCTATGCAAGAAAGTATTTTATTTTGTTGCCTTTCCTTCACAAAAAAGAGGCAAAAACCTACATATGAATATTTGACATAAAATAGTACAATTAGTCTCATGGACTACCTTATTTATGGACATTATCTGTCAACTAACCATGGAATCCACCAGAGAGCCGGGCTGACACGTTCAATGACTTGCTGAGGATGAGGAGAGGTGATAGAAAATGGAGGAACAGCAAAGGAACGCCTGGGGATTTTGTTATCACATGCTCAAAAATAAAATCCAATCAAAGGCAATCACAACACGTGGGTCAAGGCCAATAGTTATTCTAAAGCCACTTTCTTTAAGTAAACAGTAGCTGGTCACCTCTCACAAACAAACACTATGAATTCGTACCTGTTTATGTTTGTCCCCTGGTCTAACAAAATACATGAGGCTGCCTAACTTAAAATGGCATTTATGCCATTGATTAACTTGTCTGTTTTTATGCCAATATGATGTTGTTTTTATTGCTATTGCTCTGTAGTATAGCTTGAAATCATAGATGGTGGTACCTCTAGAAGTTCTTTTGCTGTTAGGATTTTTTTTCTTTTTTTAGCTACCCTAGGTTTTTTTGTTTTTCCATATGAAGTTGAGAGTTTTTTCAAAGGTCTATAAGAAATTTTGTTGTCATTTTAATGGGGATTATATTGAATTTATATATTTGACAAGATAGTCATTTATACTATGTTAGTCCTACCAATCCATGAGCATGGGATATTTTCCATCTTCATATATATATATATACACAAACACACACACACATATATATATATATATATATATATATATATATATATATATATATCTTTCTCATTTCTTTCTTCAGAGATTTGAAGTTCTTGTTGTATAGGTATTTCACCTGCTTGGTTAGAGTTGCACCAAGATATTTTATCTTATTTGTCACTATTATAAAGGGTGTTGTTTCCTTCTCATCTCATTTATCATGTGTAGAAAATAGGGTTACTGATTTTAGTTAATTTTGTATTCAGCCACTTTGCTGAAGGTGTTTATCAGCTGTAGGAGTTCTGTGGTAGAATCTTTGTAGATTTTTTTGGGGTCACTTATGTATACTACCATATTATCCTCAAATAGTAATACTTTGATTTCAACTCACCCACAATACCTTAGATCCCAATTTTCTTTCCTACAAGATGTACAGTGCCAAAGATGGAGCAGAGACTGAGGGAATGGCCAACTTCAGACTACCCCAATTTGAAACCCATCCCATGGTAGAGAGCCAACCCCTGACACTATAAAGCTCATTAGTGCCAAGAAAAAGTTTCCCAAATAAGGCGAGGAGGAACACAACAGGGAAAAATGTGAATGTTCTCTTTGATTTAGCTTTTGTTTTTGTTTTTGTTTGTTTGTTTTTGTTTATTTGTTTTTTTGTTTCTCGAGACAGGATTTCTCTGTATAGACATGGTTGTCCTGGAACTCACTCTGTAGACCAGGCTGGCCTCTAACTCAAAAATCCATGTGCCTCTGCCTCCCAAGTGCTGGGATTAAAGGCGTGGGCCTCCACTGCCCAGCTTTAGCTTTTAATTTGGTAGGAAAAGTGGAACAAAGTAACAAACTGTAGAATGAGATGCAAATATAGGCTTGCTCTTTCATATTGCCAGAACATGAGAGAGAGAGAAAGAGAGAGAGAGAGAGAGAGAGAGAGAGAGAGAGAGAGAGAGAGAGAGAGAGAGAGAGGGAACAAGGTCTGTGCTAAGGAAAGAGTCCTTGAGTCCTCTCTGGAATGAAAAAAAAAATGGAGTTAATGAAAGATTCAAAATATTAAATATAAAAATTTCTGAGCCACAGAAATGCAGAAGTGAGCTTTTTGGAAGTTGTTGGCCAATGGGATTCTACAGAGTACCAAACATGACAGGCTCTTTTTAATGATCTTATTTACTCTCCAGAATATGATTGTAAAAGCCTATTACAGAATACCACACACTGAATTCACAAGTCATACAGAAACTGAGCTGGTACAGACATTGATGTTTGAATTTTCCTGGCTTGCTCTCAGCACTGCACAGTGCTATGTATGCACACACACTCTGAGTGAAAAACTAACCATCAGTTTCACCCAGTTGTGAACCTAAAACTGCAATGATAACTGTCCTGAGAAGATATCTCCACTGATTCTATATTGGCACCACTGTAACAGGAGTAATAAACCATGTTGTCCTTAGCTATCAGGTCAATACAATAATTCCTGGCACTGTTGACAAGGTCAAGAACCTAGAGCATATCAAGTTACTGCCCTAAGGAAAGGATCTACTGTTCTTATGGTGCTAAGTAAATATAACATTCAAATGAGTCCTAATGACCTGCTAATAAATCCAAAGAGCACTACATCTGTGAACTCTCCTCAGAGAAAGTTGCTGTTTGCAGTAGATTCTGGTTAACACCGAGACCTACGGTAGGCGAGGTGTAGACAATAAAAAATTCCAAGAGTACTCTTCCGTAAATGGAATGCACCTATGACACTCCAAGGCATAGGGTCTTCTGGGAAATGGAAAAAGAAAGATTGCAAGAGTCAAATATGACTTCAAGGATAAAATGTTTTCCAGACACAAGGATAAAATGCTTTCTAATTATGCACATGAACTCAAGAGTGAATTTGAAGGATATACAAGACTTACACAAACCAAAGCCAGACAAAAATCTCAGCACTAGCTGAGGAGATATTCCATTTTGTTAGCTGCTAAGATGAGAAGCATCCACTTTCTTTAATGACAGGATACTTGGTAGGCCAAACAACCTCCAGGGCAGGTCCCACTCCTGAGAGTAGTTAGGCATTACAAACTTTCCTCCACAAAGGGAGGAGAAGCCAGTTCACTGTTAGGCAGCTGAGTGTGGAGAGAGTAGAAATGTGAGAAGTTAGGGTGAATATGATCAAATAAGGTTTATAAAAGTCTCTAAAAAATAGCACAAATATTAGTTTTTGTTTTTGTAAAAAAGTCTGTTGGGGGAGGGTGTGTAGGAATGATAGAAGATCATAGGCCCAAACTTTAGTGCCAAAATAGGGGAAATCTTAGATTCAGAATGCAGATGGTACCTTAGTATGTCCCATTAAGTAAATGATGATAATCATAGAATACCTTGTCTTTGAAGTGATTGACTCAGCACTTTGAAACAATCCATGGAGAATGACCTATGAGGCTGTAAGGCTTGTGGAGGAAAGAATTAATATATGTAATGGGATTTACTTTTTCCTATATCTGATCTTATTAGAGGCACTATCACAATATGTGTTAGCTGGGCAAGATCAGATGGTACATACTAGGAGGGAATGGTGGTGAAACTTCAGAGATCCTTCCCATTCTCTGAAAAAAAAAAAAACACACAATGTAATACTAACCATTGAGTTTCTTATAGATTTCAAAAGGCATCTGCAAGATTATTTAAAATAGCATCTATAGAGTTGGAATGAAGATACCTTGAAGAAAATACTACTTTTACCAGCTTACTGCTACTGTTGGCCATAAGTGGGTTACCTTGTGTTGCTAGTGCCAGATCAGGTTACCTTTTTGTGAGATGTAGGTCAGTGAGAAACCTGAAGTTTTGCAAGTTAAAATGGAAACTTACACTGCTACTAGGGGCAAGCTACAGCTAAATTGTCTGACTCTTCTGCTGAAGATGCCCTACACTTTTGTTGCAGGAAACAGAGATACTGAATGGGAATCTTCATTGTGTCTGGCTCATGTCATAGTGGTATACAGACCACCAAGGGAAAATTGCCACTTACAACTCTGCTTGGTCATAGACCTTGTGCTACACTATCAACATGCCAGGATAAATGTGCCCAAAGTCATCTCAAAGGTCCATAGTCTATTAAAGGCCTAGCTGTTATGAGTAAACCCAACTGTTCTCCATTTGGATCTAAGACTTGCTCCACAGAAAGGAAAGTACTTCTGGTACTATAATCCAGAGCAAATGTCTGTGGCTTGGAAAGTCATAGACTATACATTGGAAAGCATTCATCTACTGCTTTGCTAACTGGAGATGGTATTTGCATTAAATTATTTTCTAAACACTTATGGTGCTCTCTCTAGACTAACATTTCTGTCAACCTTTGTTGTAGAAGCTGGTTATTGCAAAGAATCAGCCAGTCAGTCTCTGTGCTTGACAGTCACCCAATGTTCACCTATACAAAAATAAAATAATAAAGCATCAATATCACTTCTTCCTAGGTGTAGGTGGCATCATAGAAAAGATAAAGTAATAAATCTGATAGTGTAAGGGTAGGTGGATTATTTTATAGTGCTTTCCTCTGAAAAACAATCCTTTGCAGAAGGAAGAGAGGGACTTAATTCAGGGAGCCAATAATTTTTTTTGTTTGTTGTTTTTTTTTGGAGATAGAGTTTCTCTGTATAGCCCTGGCTGTTATGGAGCTTACTTTGTAGATCAGGCTGGCCTCGAACTCAGAAATCTGCCTGTCTCTGCCTCCCAAGTGCTGGGATTAAAGGCATGTACCACAACTTCCCAGCCAGCCAATAAAAATTTAAACACTTGAGAATTTTATGAAAGGTACAAGAATCCCAAAGTCCAACCCAATGATATAAAGAAGTGAGCAAATGCTGAGAGAAGACAGCATTGTTGGTGGAGAATAACTGTATGTTGTGCAGAGATCCAGGCATGTATATTTTAATAGATTTGTACTTCATGTATAAATTAGGTTAACTGAGAAGTTACACACAAACACACTACACACACATGCAACTTTTTTATGTTATTATATGTATCTCTAGGTATGTGTATATATATGTATATGTATATACATATGTATATATGTATATATATAATGGAGGCAAGGAGGAAAAAGAGCAAAAAGGAAAATTTGAAAAATAAATGTGAAAATATTCAAAATGTGAAAATATTCAAGACTGAACTTCTATGGAAATCAGGCAAGAGTCAATAATGGTGATTTGAATCTAAACTGCATTCAATGTATATCTGAGCTTAATCTATGTCTGAAATCTACAATTTAAATGTGCTACTAATCAGCTGAGAGTTTGTTACTCTATCCAAATGACAAAGTATAAATGCAAACATGGCATTTGCTAATAAGCAGTAGGTACCCTTTAGGGTCAGCATCATGTAAGGATTTAATGTTATGTCTCCAGATCATGATTCTGTAGTTATGGCTTTAGTTACCAGTGGTCCAGCTCTTTGTAAATATAATTAAATCTCTGACCTTGGGAGGTAAGAGACTCTACTCTTTGTGTTAAAAGTCTTCATTAAAGACATAAAAACTCAGTTCTAATGGTTTAAAGCTCCTTGTTAGTCAGAGATTTGGGGGGGGGAGTTGTTTGGACTGTTCCTGTGACCAAGTTTGCAGATTTTTCTACATTTCTGGCTCTTCGTATCCTTTTACTCTTTCAATTTTACCATCTTTTACTCTTTCAACTTCTGAGGACTTCCACAGTCTTTCTTGGCTTTCCAGTATCTTCACTGTTAGTAGCACTCAGGAGATCTACAGCCCCCTTCTTTCTACCCATTCTAGTTGTACCTGTACTGAAGAGGAAAATGTTTCCTTCACATCACCACCTCAGTCTATTGGACCTATGACAAAATTAGAAGTAAGGATAAAACCTAGCTAGGTTTCCTGTATCCTCTACCTGCAGTTGCTTGAGAGTTTGCTTCTACTGCTACAAGGCTTAAAGAACAGACCTGACAGGTATAAAGTAAAACAACTTGGGTACTTATGTCTCACAGGCTTAATAATTAAAGAAAAAAGTGATAAAGAAAAATTCTTTTTGTAAAAGTCTAACATGAACTTAACATTCTTTCTTTCAATATATATTTTTAAACCAAGTAACATGTAAATCTAAACACATATCCTCAGTGAAAGTTGGGACTTTTTTTTTCTAGTACAAAGTATTTAAGCTTACAGTTCCAGAGGATTAGAGTTCACAAAAGCTCAACATATATAGCTTCATAGTGACTGGAAGAGCAATCAGGGAACTCCCATCTTAAACTCTAAGCAGAAAAGAAACCATACTCAAAATTGCACAAATCTTTAAGTTCTCAAAACTATCCCCCAATGACATACTTCCCACAGCTAGGCCATACCTTCTATGCCTCTTCAAATAGTGTCACCCTCTGGAAACCAAGTATTCGAATGCCAGAGCCCTTTAGAGAATATCTCATCCAAACAACCACAGGGAATTGCCAAGAGCTTGTCTTCTGAGAGATAGTCTTTCCACTTCTGCTTGGGTAAATCTAGGTTGACCTCTGTCTCTCTAGAACTTTCTGTGAAGGGAACACACCACAGGGGCATGCCATGTGCAGATTACTGAGCTGATTAAATTCTTTTTTTTCCCATTAGATATTTTCTTTATTTACATATCAATTGTTCTCCCCTTTCCTGGTTTCCCCTCAGAAGTACACCCTATTCCCTACCCCTTGCTCCCTGCTCACCAACCCACCCTCTCCCGCAATTCATAAAAGAAACTTTATGAAATCTCAAAGCACACATTGCAAACCATACAATAATAGTGGGAGACTTCAACACCCCACTCTCATCAATGGACAAATCATGGAAACAGAAACTAAACAGAGTTGGGACTTTCTTATCAGGCTCACAGGGTGATTTCCATTTGTCAAAAAGTACAAGCAAGTACAATAAGTGTTCTAGATAACTCATCATCTTCCATTTGTAATGATGTAAAATGGTATGTAGACATCCTTCAAATGAGTTGTAGGAAGATGATACTAATGCTGTCAAGTAAGAGTTTCCATTCAACGTGGATCAATGAAACCCTCTACCTGAGTGTATTGGCAATATGCTAAATATTCTTTAAAAAGAGCTAAAATTGTTTTGATATTTATATCTGTTTTAGTCATTTTTTTTCTCAGTGTTGTGACCAAGTACTTGAGCAAAACAACTTGAGGAAAGGGAAGTTTATTTTTTATCTGAGGGTCTCCAGGGTTTTATTTTATGCCTTCTTTTATGTTTTCCATGCCTATAATGAGGCAGCAGGGTGTATGGGAAGAGTCTATTCTCCTCCCTGGAGACAGGAAGAAGAAAGAAAAAAAGAGATTTGGAACCAGGTTTGACATGTAATGTCATAACCCATCTGTGATCTAGTTCCATCAAGTAGAACATACATATCTGTTTCTAGACCATTCCAAACTTGTAATACAGGATGCATGATCCCATGGCTACCCTTGATATCAATGTACGTCCTCTGTTTAAGTTCGGGAACGGCTGCAGACGTCCCTTCCTTTTGGAATTACTGGCATTGCCAGTGATACAACCTTCCTTCCTATAAAGGAAATTAGCAGATAGTTCTATATTTAGTTGTACTAAATATTGCTGAATATAACAATTAATTACAAATTTTCCATGCCTTTTCAAGTACGTGCCTGGTATATTTTTGGTTCTTGGACTGGATACTCTAAATATAGTCTTTTTCACTTATTTTTGGAGGAGCATGTACATTATAATGAAGACAATATGAAGCTATTTATTTTGTCTTGGTTAACTTGACATATTTATTTGTTTTTCCCTTTTGGTACAATTATTAGACCCTTCAGTTTGCAACATGAGAGATACTGGCAGAGGATTTACACAGTGACATCACCCTCTCCAATCTAGCCATATGTTCTCTTTTCCTATTTGCAAACATTATATGAAGCCAGAAGCAGATTTAGAGAGCAGTGTTGCCTATGTTTGACTTTCTATTTTCTCTCACATTCTCCTGGTGACTACATTATGACATTATAGCTTCTTGTATTCTCATGTGGCACTGTGTAGAGATCATTGATTTACAATGTGTTGACATGCACATAACTGACATTTCTTTTGTTACATTATGAAAGATAGTTCAAATAAAACAGGTCTCTCCAAGTGTTCATAAACTGGTAACATATGGCATGAAGTTTCTCTTATTTCTTTTCTCCATATTTTTTCTAAGAGATTAAAATTCAAGAACTAAATTTAACATAGGCATTGGAAAATGACTTTTCTTAATCTTTGAGGCTAAAATGTCTCTGTGAAGAATTTTCAGGAATAATAGAAGAATAATAGGGAAAATCACAATCCATACTTTCTCTTATTGTATTTAAAGTCATTTTTAGATGTATAACTTAATGATCTCATGCTTATTGGCCATTCTCTCTGTTTCCAGTGAGGCAGTGATTTTAATGAGCTACAGGTTGTCTTGTAGTGACTTTAACTATTTTTTTACTTTATTATTTTTACTTTATTATTGTACTTGAGTGCTGAGATTTATCACCCAAAGTTCACATGTTTGGAACTTGATCCCAGTGGAGCAGTGTTGAAAAGCATAACCTGTATGAGAGGATTGTATCTTTCAGGCTCTGCCTTTATGAATGGATTAATGTTTTCATGAGTAGGTTTCTTATGAGAGTGTTTGTTTTCCCCTCTTACTCTTTTGTCTTTCCATCTTCTAGCATGGGGTGGTCCTTCACAAATAACTCTGCAGAGTGTGGCCTTGAGTGTCCCTGACTTTCAGAATCAGAGAGAACAAATCTCCATCGTTTTATTCATTCCGTAGTATTCTTCTAGTGCTAGATAAAACAGACTAAGACAAGCACTTTCATAAAATTTCTCGTGCCATTAAGTATTAGAATATTTTGTGTTTTTCTTCTCTTACTGTGAAAATTCTGGTATTGTTTCACTACTTGTAAACATTTGTTGAACCCAGGGCCTTCTCAAAGGATAACTATTGTGAGATAAGCTGTAGAAGTGTGCATTTCTTTTTATGGCCTCAGCCATAGACATTTCTGCACATGAAAATGCCCCCTACTCTCTCATTACTGTTGAATGTTCTCACTGCATGCTTCATGATCTCATTACAAGCTGATGATCTGATAGCTCAGATAACTTGCTTTTAATCATCAAATAGTTAAAACTTTAAGGAGTGGTTAATACAAAACTATAAAGTCAATTTAACATTAATATTCATGTTCTTCACATGAAAAGCTGAAAATACTTTTTAAAAATTTTACAGCATTTTTTAATATTTTTCATATACTACATCTTGATCCTATTTTCCCCCACTCACCCAACATTATATTCCTTCTTCAACCTTGTCTCTGAAAAATCAAAAAAAAACACTAATAAGACAAATAATAATAGGCTAAAACAAATCAATACAAACAAAAAAAGGGCACAGAAAAACAGAGAGATCATCTCATGTTGGTCAATAACTCCTGGGCATGGTTTATGATTTCTATACCCAGTGATATTTCGTTGAAAAACTAATTTCCCTTTTTACAGCAGTGACTAGCTACAAATGAAAAAGTTAAATACTTAATCAGAAGTGACATATAGGCTCAGAAGTTTTAGCTTTAAATTAAAACATAATTTCCCTTCACTTCTGAACATCAAAAACATTACCCTGCATTTGTCATTATCCACAGGTAACAGTCATTAACATGTAACTTTTGGATCAAAAGCTTCATTACTAAGAAAGCTTTCTCTGATTCATTAGGATGTCTCAGTCTTTTCAGTTGTGTAATTGGAATTTTCATAGGACTACTATGGGGCAATTCCACACTTGAATAATTGATTTGCTTATAGTTATATAAATAGATTCTATCTAGTCAAAGCTGATTTTTGATGAGTTTAGTCTCCTTTGCAACAATTATAATGACTGGAACAAATGAAACATTTAATAAAATGAACAGAGTGACAATGTGTGAAGAATGTGACAAATGGTTCACCTAAGGTTAATTAAGTAGAATAAAAATTATATTAAGCTTGACTAATCAAATGTATAAGCTAAGTAATGTGTGATATTTTATCAAATACTAATTCATTATGATGACTTTATTTTTAAATACATTGGCACAGACACAATGATTTTACCTTTCTTCAATTATACTTGAATATTAGGCTGATCAGATATATAACAGAAACCTCATTCCAAATTTGTCAATAAATAAAACATTAGAAGTCCAGCACCCTCCAAATAAAGTTGCTTTGTTTGCATTCATAACAGAAAAAAAGACAAAATTCAAAAAATATTCTTGTTGATATCTAAAGTATTCTAAGTATCTTTCTGTTGACATTATAATAGTGTAAAAATGTTTCTTCTCTTGTATGAATAGTTTATCTAAGTTTAGAGAAAAACACAACTGTAAAATTTAACTTTTATAACCTTATCTTTTATAAACTGATGATTTCTATGTCCACAATGCAGACAATAACACTGCTAAAAGCTAGCCTCCTGGAAATCAGTGAGAGATAACTGTAATTTGAGCCATGAAAGAAGGAAGAACTGTAATTGCACAGATCTCAAATAATTAATAGTCTTAGTTACTTTGAGAGTTTGTCTTCTGGGGCAGATTATATTTGCCTTTGTTTATTTTTATTGTTTTTTATTAAGATTTAAGAATATATCATTTGGGCCTATATTGTCTCCTTATTCTATCTCCAATAGGTAATTCTATATCCTCCCAACTTAATGATAAATATTAACCATAATATCCTGGCATCTAAACATTTCTTTTAATCCATAAACTTTCACCCTTTGTCTACAGAGGGTTATAATCCATTTTATAATGCAAGTGTGTTCTGTATACAAAATAATCTCAGTCCAACTTGAAAAGTCCGCATAATGTTTAATATTCTAATGCTATACAAAACTATAAGTGCAGTGTTTCTTCAAAAAAGGACCAGTCTTTATCTGTGAATCTTTATAACATCAACAAATAAAACACATTCTTCTAACATCCAATAGGGAGGAATGGGATCATAGCAACGAAAGAGTGTATCAAAGCAAAAGTAAAGGCCAGGAAAGAAAATCCTAAGTACAATAGCTCTATGCCTCACATCTGGGATTCATAATGGAATCATTGTAGCCTCGCAGTATTACATAGCTCCTCCTCTCCATCTCTATTGCCTGCGTTACACACAGATTTTCACATAGACCAGCTCAAATCCATGTCTGCATCTTAATTCAATAGATGCCCATGGTTCTGATATCTCTAATAACCTGAGGTCTCCATTGCTTTTCATTTTTTTTATTGGATATTTTCTTTATTTACATTTCAACTGTTATCCCCTTTCCCTTTCCCAGTTTCCCTCCTTCCTGGAAACACCCTATCACATCCTCCTTCACCCTGCTTCTATGAGGGTGTTCCTAGTGGATGCCAAGAAGATCATGCTGAAAGGAGCCTGATATGACTGTCTCCATTTCTACATAGACTTCACTTGCACAGCTTCATCCAATATCTCCCTGGGATCTTGCCATACAGTTCCAAACAGCATTTTCTCTAGAAAGTTGGAAACATGTTCTTTTGCCACTTAATTTTTTCATCTCTATAGCTGTAAAATAAATGCTATATAGAGAAATAGCACTGCTAAATTTGTTGCACTCTTGAGATGTAGTCTAATCAAGTGGGGCCACAGTTATATTGACTTGTATGCTGAACTTGGGGACAGTTTCCAAAGATGTTTGTTCTTTAGTAGCAAACTCCTTTAATGACATTCTTAGTTCAGGCTTTCTCATTCCAAGAGAATTTGGACTTTTTTAAGTTGGAATCTTTAACAAGTAGGGTTTTGTTTTCAGAGCATGTTGACAGAAGAGATGACATGGTACTAATTCATTTTATACTTGCAGGTGCTTTCTGAGTACCCATTCATTCTGCAAGTTTGTTCTGTAAGAGTTATTTTTATTACTTTTAATTATTTGTGTGGGTGCATCCATGTATGATTATGTGCATGTGAGCACAGGTGCCTGCAGAGAAAAGATGTCGGATCCCTTGGAGTTGAAATTAAAGGCAATTGTGGGCCAGCTTTCCTGTATGCTGAGCATCCAACTCAAGTTCTCAACAAGAATAGTCTGCAGCTTAACCTCTGAGCAGTCTCTCTAGCCTGATCTGGCCACAACTTTAAACTCCTTCCTTCCCACCAAATGATACATGTTAATGTCTTCTTTGTTCCACTTCCATGGTAGAGCTGAAGAAGAGAATTGGGCAGCAACTGTGACATAGCTTAAATTCTGCGGTCTTGAAACTTTGTCTGTTAAGTTACTTCACTATTACTCAGATTCTTAGGACACAGACAGAATGCAGTATGTGCAGTATCTTGCTAAAATGTAATAAGAATGACTCCTCATCTAGTACCAGACAGAACAGTCCCTTGTGTCCCTTTGAAAACGCAGAAGTACAGGACACCAGAACACTGCTATCAGTATCAACTAAGCGGTACTCATAGGAGATCATAGAGACTGAAGCAACAACCATGGATCCTGCATGGGTCTGAGCCGTGTCCTCTGCTTACATGCTATAGTTCTTTATCTTGAGGTTCTCTTGGACTCTTAGCAATGGCAGGGGGCAGTGTCTCTGACTCTTTTGCCAGCTTGTAGAACATCCTCTATTCTTGAAGGAGGGCATATGCCTAGTATTATTGAATCTTATTGTATCTCAAGTTTGATATTACAAGGAGGCCTGCTCTTTTCTGAAGGGAAATGGAAGAGTACTGGGTCTAGGGGAGAGGAGAGGTGATATGGGATCTGAGAGGAGGGGAAAAAAGGGAAACTGAAATGTCTTTGTATTGAATTAGGCAGAATGAATGAATGGATGGATGGATGGATGGATGGATGAAAAATAGAGAAAGTGGAAATCAGGCCATCACTTTCTTGGCATTTTTTCTCCTGTACTTCCACCAGAATCTTGCTATAGCCAATGTGCATAGGGAATGTTATAACTTGTAGCTTCAAATTTATCCTCACTCTTCCCCAGAACCAGTTCTAAAAATCTAAAGCTTTTAGGTTAAATTCATTAGCACCCACTTATTTTTCCCAATTACCTGTATTAGTTACTTTCCTTATTATTGTGAAAAAATGTTCATCAAAATAAACGTAAAGAAATAAGGAAATAGTCTATCATATGGGGACCATATAGGGGTAGTCTATGAGGCAACTCATTATATTGCACAGGATTAACCAGGCAACAGGTATTCAACAACAGTACCAAAACTAGTTATTTAACAGAATTATACTCCAGCAACCATAAGTAGAGAAAGGTAACCTACTTTGTAAGTTTCTTAAAGTATAGAGGGGAGACAGGTATTCAGGGAATGGCCTATGGCTTTTGTAGAACTACTATGTTTAAGAATCCTAGGAAGCAAACAGAGATGGCCCACTCAGCACGAACCTACATGCAATGTAGTCATGGAGAAAATTAGTCCACTGCATTGGTGGATGGGATATAACAGGTAGTTCACACATAAATACACTCTTCACTTTGTGTGAAGGAAAGAGTTCTGAGATGTATAAGACCTTCTGAAAGTCATGTGGGGTTAAGTGGCCTAGGGTGCTTTTAGAAATTCTGATAGGAATAAACATCACACTGAATACAAAAACTTAAAAGTGTTAAAATACAAAAGATAATATGAAGTTTTGAGCTGAATTATTCTCCCTTATATTCTATTAATTGAAGCTTTAATATTTATTACAGAGGTTAATCCTAAAGGATTAGTGTCATTATAATAAAAGACACTAGAGGGCTCTGCTTCCACCTCCATGAGAAGATATACTAAGAAAATAGCCAACAGAAAACCAGAAGTTGAGTTGAATACCACTTTATCTTGGACTTCTGGATTGCACATATGTGGGCCAGTGCATTCATGTTATCTCAGATCCCTGTTCTTTGTATTTTATTGTGAATACCTGAGCTTATGAAGACAGAGTGAATGATATCTGATAAAAAAAAAATAAGAACATGGATATAATACAACAGTTAAATGAGCCATCTCAAGGGAAGAGTAATTATATGCACAGGAACATCACCATTTGGAAATAATGAAATGGAGGAGGCCATAGGGAAGGATGGAATGAAGGTAGGCTGTGGAACTTAAGTATGGTATGTGTGGTCTTCTAGTAAAGGGAGGAGCTGGGCCTCCAGCAACAAGAGATTCTATTGTTTTCACTCCCATCTCAGAAAGAAGATGGGGGTGTCTGTGAGGAATGGACACCAATCCAAAGAAAGCTTTTTTTTTTTTTTGCCTCAAGACTCTAGTGTTTACAGTTGATATTGGACTGTGTGCAAAATTTGACTGCATTTTGTATGTGATAATTATGAAAATGAGTATATGAGTAATGCAGTGCTATGGACAGAATTCCACTCTGAAAAACTCTGTAGGTAGTAGCCCTTTACCCAAAGCTGTGTATTTAAAGGAGGTGCAAAAGACATCATGTGCTTAGAGCTTTGATCTGATAAGGCTGATGTTCCTACAAGAATAAAGCCTGGTTACTCTCTGTGACCACGTGAGAACAGAATGCAGCCATCTGTAACTCAGGAAAAGGACTTGTATCCTCTACTTTGGAATTACTGTAAGCAAATACATTTAAGAATCTCTATTTATAGTATTTCTTGTGGAAGCCCCAGTGGTCTAATAAATGGAACTAAATCGCTTCATTTTAAAATGCTTTGAACTAATTGCCTCTTACTAAATTTCTCTAACCACAATTGTATAAAAATAATTTTG
>JADRCD010246317.1:0-18175 GCA_019843815.1 Montemys delectorum | reverse complement strand
TGTGTGTGTGTGTGTGTAACAATAATAAAGAAAAACAAGCCATGGATTTGATCTGAAGAGAGTTAAGGGAACATGACAGAATTTGGGCAAAGAAGAGTAGAAATAATATGAACTCAGTACTCATGGGTGAAATCTTCAAAAGTTATTTCAATTGAAAAATATAAAGATATATATTCTTTTCCAAGATAGGGCACAATTACAATTCCTAAAATGTTATTTATTTTTGGTTTTAAATATATTGAAATATAAACTATTAAAAAATAAAGGGTTATTACTAGATACCAAGTAATAGTTTCATTCATTCGGAGAAAGAAAGACAAATTATAAGTACTCATTAGATCACACTTTGCTCCTTACTGGTGATCAGCCTCTTTGACATAGTAGGGGAGAGGTTTATACTTCATTGTCTATTTTCTTTGTCAGTGGAGAATTGACTCAGAGAAGCTTCAAGGGTTGTCCTAAATTGAACGAAATATAAAGAAAAACAAATTTACCACCGAAGACTAAAACTGATGGAAATAATAATAATAACAATAATACTAAAAGCCAGATGTCTTGATTAAGGCTGCATTATCTCTGTGGACTTGAAAGTGGAAAGCTAGCAAATAAATACCCTAGGCTCATCACCAACCAACCAGGGAGGAATTGTTATGAACAATTACACATTTCAGCCCATAAATCCACACAGCCACTGTACCAGAGTGGGAGTCAGTTGTTAGAGATTTCTAATCTAAACACAGTGTGCTTTGTTCTCAGCATGTAGTTCATAGTGATTTCTTCCACTTAGAGGGAGGTCTTCCCAGTTTTTGGTCCAACACTACAAGCTCCTTTCAAAGAGAGCCAATAACAGATGAGCCAAGATGCAAATGCCAGGAAAGCCCAGAAAACACATAGAACCTGACTGAACCTCACAAGTGACATTAGCCCTGATCATGATTTTATATTTAATGTATTGATAAAATTCAGAACTAAAATCCAGAAATTCAAATTTTTCATTAAAAGAACTACCTTGTTATGTCCCTATAATAAGTCTTAGTCTAGAACAACTCCATCAGTATCTAGAATAAATCCTGATATCATAGAACAATTCCTAGTGTCTCATTCTCAGAAATTTTGCTAGGATAATCGTGACATCAGTCTATCAGATTATTCACTGTTTGAATTAAAATAGCTAAAAGCAAGATAGGTTTTGGCACACTGTCCTGACCAGAGGAAGCACCTGTGTCACTGATAGGGTACTATACCATAGTTTATAGCAGCGGCTCTCAACTTGTGGGTTCATACTACAAATGACTCTTTCCCTGGAGCCACATATCAGCTATTTGCATTACAGTTCATAGCAGTAACAAAACTGCAGTTATGAAGTAGCAATAGAAATAGTTTTTTTGGTTAGGGTACCACACATGAGAAAGTGCAAAGGGCTGCAGCATTAGAAAGAATGAGAACCACTGCTTCATAGTGTCAAGAACAGCAAGGGCACAGTGAGAGAAGAGATTCTGGAGTTGTATGGCAGGGTGGCTGCAATTGATATGACAAACATCAGGAATGAAGAAAAATTCAGGGAACTTTACAAAGCAACAAAATATTTCCCATCCTGGCTGTTAGGAGAATTATAAAAAAACACAGTTCAGTAGTGTATAATATACATTGTCTTTTGTGGAGCACGTGCTATTTATTGCTGTGTAGCTGAACATCTCCTCAGAACATTGGCGCGATTATCGAAAATTCTCCTGACCTGTACTTCTGGCAAAACTTTGAGAAAAGAAGTGAAGTCCCATTCAATATCAGTGTATTTCCATTATTCAATATTTCCAACTTTCACAGTCAATTTTACATCAGGCTTTTACTTTATTTAAAGTTGATGGATGACTTTTAACTCATATCTCTAAAAGGGTTAAAATGCAAATCATGTTTTTGTTTTGAAACTAAAGATGTTTACTATTTTGCATTTTAAAAATCATGCACTGCTATTATTTCAAATTTCATTTCTTTATGTACCTATAGAAGTAACATCTGGATTTAATCAAATATGTATATTAATGTGGAGAATAGCATTTAGTCAGGATAAAGTTTTGCAAATCCATTAACAATGATGGAGTAAAATTAAGAACTGAAGACACTTTTCTGCTGAGTGAATCCATCAGGGAGCAGTAGTGAATGAAACTGATCCATGTCTATAAACAAGATATAAGATCTAGGCTTTTGTTTTTATCTTCAGTAAAGTTTTAATTTGGTAACCTTTCAACAAGCACTAATCCATTTAAACTTTTATCTTGCTAGAACAAATGTAAGGCTTCTATGAGCCCTCATAAGTTCATATGAAGGAATTTCAATTTACATGTGTTAAGTTTTCTTTACCAAACTGAGATATCTCAAATAGTTCTCATATTAGAAAATAACTTCGCATGGAAGTAGAGAGATTAATATGGGAAGAACACACACACACACACACACATACACACACAGAAAGAGAGAGAGAGAGAGAGAGACAGAGAGACAGAGAGACAGAGAGACAGAGAGACAGAGAGAGAGAGACAGAGACAGAGGAGACAGAGACAGAGACAGAGACAGATGGGGGAGCACTCCAGAACTAGAAAGATTAATTCTATTCTGCCTAATCTACTTGCACATTTCAGACTAAGACCCTTGGCATCATTACTTTAGGGTATGCTGAATGGCAGTGGAAGAAAGAATGCAGCATACTGCTCATCTATTTTTTTCTTAGATGTTTTCTTTATTTACAATATCTCCTTTCCAAGATTCCCCCTCCAAAAATAACAAAAATAAAAAAAAAACAAAAAAAAATCTCCTGTTCCCTCTCCCCTCCCCCTACTCACCACCGCACCCTCTCCCACTTACTGGCTCTGGCATTCCTCTACACTGGGGCATAGAACCTTCACAGGATCAAGGGCCTCTCCTCCCATCAATGACCGACTTGGCCCTTCTCTGCTATACACATGCTGCTGGAGCCATGAGTCCCCCCATGTGTACTCTTTGGTTGGTGGTTTAGTCCATGGGAACTCTGAGGGTACTAGTTAGTTCATATTGTTGTTTGTCCTAAGGGGCTGAACTGCTCATCTTAAAGCTAGGGAGTAACAACATTGAAATGAAATTGTTGGAGACTCTCAATTCAGTATACAAACATTCCATAAATCCTGTCTAAAGGTCATAGTTCTTCTCAACAGCAAGATCCTGAAGCCAAACTTTTAGCACACAGACTAAGTGAGAAACACTTATCCAAATTTAGCAAGTTCCAAGTTCCTGTGTTTTCATAAATGAAAGGCTGGACTTTTTCAATATAAGTAGAGTTAAATAGAGCCGTGACTTTAGGGCACTTATAATGTGCCTTACAAGCACAGGAAGAAAAATCAAGCTTACACTTTACTTGTTTTCCCACTGTGCAAGCTCTCTGTGCTGTGATGCAACAACATGCCTTCAATTTTGAATTTCAGGCATCCTTGGAGTAAAGAAGAACTCCATTCACACATGATCTTGAACATGATATTTTAACATCATAAATGGTCTAAGAAATAATGTAAAGTTTATATTTTCCAAAAAACTGATTTCTCAGCATACCTCGTTGAGAATATCCTATGCAAGAAAGTATTTTATTTTGTTGCCTTTCCTTCACAAAAAAGAGGCAAAAACCTACATATGAATATTTGATATAAAATAGTACAATTAGTCTCATGGACTACTTTATTTATGGACATTATCTGTCAACTAACCATGGAATCCACCAGAGAGCCGGGCTGACACGTTCAATGACTTGCTGAGGATGAGGAGAGGTGATAGAAAATGGAGGAACAGCAAAGGAACGCCTGGGGATTTTGTTATCACATGCTCAAAAATAAAATCCAATCAAAGGCAATCACAACACGTGGGTCAAGGCCAATAGTTATTCTAAAGCCACTTTCTTTAAGTAAACAGTAGCTGGTCACCTCTCACAAACAAACACTATGAATTCGTACCTATTGTCCCCTGGTCTAACAAAATACATGAGGCTGCCTAACTTAAAATGGCATTTATGCCATTGATTAACTTGTCTGTTTTTATGCCAATATCATGTTGTTTTTATTGCTATTGCTCTGTAGTATAGCTTGAAATCATAGATGGTGGTACCTCTAGAAGTTCTTTTGCTGTTAGGATTTTTTTTCTTTTTTTAGCTACCCTAGGTTTTTTTGTTTTTCCATATGAAGTTGAGAGTTTTTTCAAAGGTCTATAAGAAATTTTGTTGTCATTTTAATGGGGATTATATTGAATTTATATATTTGACAAGATAGTCATTTATACTATGTTAGTCCTACCAATCCATGAGCATGGGATATTTTCCATCTTCATATATATACATATATGTGTGTATATATATATACACATATACATATATATATATGTATATGTGTATACACATGTGCATATGTGTATATATATACGTATATATATGTATATGTGTATACACAAACATATATATATATATATATATATATATATATATATATTTTTCTTTTCTTTCTTCAGAGATTTGAAGTTCTTGTTGTATAGGTATTTCACCTGCTTGGTTAGAGTTACACCAAGATATTTTATCTTATTTGTCACTATTATAAAGGGTGTTGTTTCCTTCTCATCTCATTTATCATGTGTAGAAAATAGGGTTACTGATTTTAGTTAATTTTGTATTCAGCCACTTTGCTGAAGGTGTTTATCAGCTGTAGGAGTTCTGTGGTAGAATCTTTGTAGATTTTTTTGGGGTCACTTATGTATACTACCATATTATCCTCAAATAGTAATACTTTGATTTCAACTCACCCACAATACCTTAGATCCCAATTTTCTTTCCTACAAGATGTACAGTGCCAAAGATGGAGCAGAGACTGAGGGAATGGTCAAGTTCAGACTACCCCAATTTGAGACCCATCCCATGGTAGAGAGCCAACCCCTGACACTATAAAGCTCATTAGTGCCAAGAAAAAGTTTCCCAAATAAGGCGAGGAGGAACACAACAGGGAAAAATGTGAATGTTCTCTTTGATTTAGCTTTTGTTTTTGTTTTTGTTTGTTTGTTTTTGTTTATTTGTTTTTTTGTTTTTCGAGACAGGATTTCTCTGTGTAGACATGGTTGTCCTGGAACTCACTCTGTAGACCAGGCTGGCCTCTAACTCAAAAATCCATGTGCCTCTGCCTCCCAAGTGCTGGGATTAAAGGCGTGGGCCTCCACTGCCCAGCTTTAGCTTTTAATTTGGTAGGAAAAGTGGAACAAAGTAACAAACTGTAGAATGAGATGCAAATATAGGCTTGCTCTTTCATATTGCCAGAACATGAGAGAGAGAGAAAGAGAGAGAGAGAGAGAGAGAGAGAGAGAGAGAGAGAGAGAGAGAGAGAGAGAGAGAGGGAACAAGGTCTGTGCTAAGGAAAGAGTCCTTGAGTCCTCTCTGGAATGAAAAAAAAAATGGAGTTAATGAAAGATTCAAAATATTAAATATAAAAATTTCTGAGCCACAGAAATGCAGAAGTGAGCTTTTTGGAAGTTGTTGGCCAATGGGATTCTACAGAGTACCAAACATGACAGGTTCTTTTTAATGATCTTATTTACTCTCCAGAATATGATTGTAAAAGCCTATTACAGAATACCACACACTGAATTCACAAGTCATACAGAAACTGAGCTGGTACAGACATTGATGTTTGAATTTTCCTGGCTTGCTCTCAGCACTGCACAGTGCTATGCATGCACACACACTCTGAGTGAAAAACTAACCATCAGTTTCACCCAGTTGTGAACCTAAAACTGCAATGATAACTGTCCTGAGAAGATATCTCCACTGATTCTATATTGGCACCACTGTAACAGGAGTAATAAACCATGTTCTCCTTGGCTATCAGGTCAATACAATAATTCCTGGCACTGTTGACAAGGTCAAGAACCTAGAGCATATCAAGTTACTGCCCTAAGGAAAGGATCTACTGTTCTTATGGTGCTAAGTAAATATAACATTCAAATGAGTCCTAATGACCTGCTAATAAATCCAAAGAGCACTACATCTGTGAACTCTCCTCAGAGAAAGTTGCTGTTTGCAGTAGATTCTGGTTAACACCGAGACCTACGGTAGGCGAGGTGTAGACAATAAAAAATTCCAAGAGTACTCTTCCGTAAATGGAATGCACCTATGACACTCCAAGGCATAGGGTCTTCTGGGAAATGGAAAAAGAAAGATTGCAAGAGTCAAATATGACTTCAAGAATAAAATGTTTTCCAGACACAAGGATAAAATGCTTTCTAATTATGCACATGAACTCAAGAGTGAATTTGAAGGATATACAAGACTTACACAAACCAAAGCCAGACAAAAATCTCAGCACTAGCTGAGGAGATATTCCATTTTGTTAGCTGCTAAGATGAGAAGCATCCACTTTCTTTAATGACAGGATACTTGGTAGGCCAAACAACCTCCAGGGCAGGTCCCACTCCTGAGAGTAGTTAGGCATTACAAACTTTCCTCCACAAAGGGAGGAGAAGCCAGTTCACTGTTAGGCAGCTGAGTGTGGAGAGAGTAGAAATGTGAGAAGTTAGGGTGAATATGATCAAATAAGGTTTATAAAAGTCTCTAAAAAAATAGCACAAATATTAGTTTTTGTTTTTGTAAAAAAGTCTGTTGGGGGAGGGTGTGTAGGAATGATAGAAGATCATAGGCCCAAACTTTAGTGCCAAAATAGGGGAAATCTTAGATTCAGAATGCAGATGGTACCTTAGTATGTCCCATTAAGTAAATGATGATAATCATAGAATACCTTGTCTTTGAAGTGATTGACTCAGCACTTTGAAACAATCCATGGAGAATGACCTATGAGGCTGTAAGGCTTGTGGAGGAAAGAATTAATATATGTAATGGGATTTACTTTTTCCTATATCTGATCTTATTAGAGGCACTATCACAATATGTGTTAGCTGGGCAAGATCAGATGGTACATACTAGGAGGGAATGGTGGTGAAACTTCAGAGATCCTTCCCATTCTCTGAAAAAAAAAACACACACAATGTAATACTAACCATTGAGTTTCTTATAGATTTCAAAAGGCATCTGCAAGATTATTTAAAATAGCATCTATAGAGTTGGAATGAAGATACCTTGAAGAAAATACTACTTTTACCAGCTTACTGCTACTGTTGGCCATAAGTGGGTTACCTTGTGTTGCTAGTGCCAGATCAGGTTACCTTTTTGTGAGATGTAGGTCAGTGAGAAACCTGAAGTTTTGCAAGTTAAAATGGAAACTTACACTGCTACTAGGGGCAAGCTACAGCTAAATTGTCTGACTCTTCTGCTGAAGATGCCCTACACTTTTGTTGCAGGAAACAGAGATACTGAATGGGAATCTTCATTGTGTCTGGCTCATATCATAGTGGTATACAGACCACCAAGGGAAAATTGCCACTTACAACTCTGCTTGGTCATAGACCTTGTGCTACACTATCAACATGCCAGGATAAATGTGCCCAAAGTCATCTCAAAGGTCCATAGTCTATTAAAGGCCTAGCTGTTATGAGTAAACCCAACTGTTCTCCATTTGGATCTAAGACTTGCTCCACAGAAAGGAAAGTACTTCTGGTACTATAATCCAGAGCAAAGGTCTGTGGCTTGGAAAGTCATAGACTATACATTGGAAAGCATTCATCTACTGCTTTGCTAACTGGAGATGGTATTTGCATTAAATTATTTTCTAAACACTTATGGTGCTCTCTCTAGACTAACATTTCTGTCAACCTTTGTTGTAGAAGCTGGTTATTGCAAAGAATCAGCCAGTCAGTCTCTGTGCTTGACAGTCACCCAATGTTCACCTATACAAAAATAAAATAATAAAGCATCAATATCACTTCTTCCTAGGTGTAGGTGGCATCATAGAAAAGATAAAGTAATAAATCTGATAGTGTAAGGGTAGGTGGATTATTTTATAGTGCTTTCCTCTGAAAAACAATCCTTTGCAGAAGGAAGAGAGGGACTTAATTCAGGGAGCCAATAATTTTTTTTGTTTGTTGTTTTTTTTTGGAGATAGAGTTTCTCTGTATAGCCCTGGCTGTTATGGAGCTTACTTTGTAGATCAGGCTGGCCTCGAACTCAGAAATCTGCCTGTCTCTGCCTCCCAAGTGCTGGGATTAAAGGCATGTACCACAACTTCCCAGCCAGCCAATAAAAATTTAAACACTTGAGAATTTTATGAAAGGTACAAGAATCCCAAAGTCCAACCCAATGATATAAAGAAGTGAGCAAATGCTGAGAGAAGACAGCATTGTTGGTGGAGAATAACTGTATGTTGTGCAGAGATCCAGGCATGTATATTTTAATAGATTTGTACTTCATGTATAAATTAGGTTAACTGAGAAGTTACACACAAACACACTACACACACATGCAACTTTTTCATGTTATTATATGTATCTCTAGGTATGTGTATATATATGCATATGTATATACATATGTATATATGTATATATATAATGGAGGCAAGGAGGAAAAAGAGCAAAAAGGAAAATTTGAAAAATAAATGTGAAAATATTCAAAATGTGAAAATATTCAAGACTGAACTTCTATGGAAATCAGGCAAGAGTCAATAATGGTGATTTGAATCTAAACTGCATTCAATGTATATCTGAGCTTAATCTATGTCTGAAATCTACAATTTAAATGTGCTACTAATCAGCTGAGAGTTTGTTACTCTATCCAAATGACAAAGTATAAATGCAAACATGGCATTTGCTAATAAGCAGTAGGTACCCTTTAGGGTCAGCATCATGTAAGGATTTAATGTTATGTCTCCAGATCATGATTCTGTAGTTATGGCTTTAGTTACCAGTGGTCCAGCTCTTTGTAAATATAATTAAATCTCTGACCTTGGGAGGTAAGAGACTCTACTCTTTGTGTTAAAAGTCTTCATTAAAGACATAAAAACTCAGTTCTAATGGTTTAAAGCTCCTTGTTAGTCAGAGATTTGGGGGGGGGAGTTGTTTGGACTGTTCCTGTGACCAAGTTTGCAGATTTTTCTACATTTCTGGCTCTTCGTATCCTTTTACTCTTTCAGTTTTACCATCTTTTACTCTCTCAACTTCTGAGGACTTCCACAGTCTTTCTTGGCTTTCCAATGTCTTCACTGTTAGTAGCACTCAGGAGATCTACAGCCCCCTTCTTTCTACCCATTCTAGTTGTACCTGTACTGAAGAGGAAAATGTTTCCTTCACATCACCACCTCAGTCCATTGGACCTATGACAAAATTAGAAGTAAGGATAAAACCTAGCTAGGTTTCCTGTATCCTCTACCTGCAGTTGCTTGAGAGTTTTCTTCTACTGCTACAAGGCTTAAAGAACAGACCTGACAGGTATAAAGTAAAACAACTTGGGTACTTATGTCTCACAGGCTTAATAATTAAAGAAAAAAAGTGATAAAGAAAAATTCTTTTTGTAAAAGTCTAACATGAACTTAACATTCTTTCTTTCAATATATATTTTTAAACCAAGTAACATGTAAATCTAAACACATATCCTCAGTGAAAGTTGGGACTTTTTTTTTCTAGTACAAAGTATTTAAGCTTACAGTTCCAGAGGATTAGAGTTCACAAAAGCTCAACATATATAGCTTCATAGTGACTGGAAGAGCAATCAGGGAACTCCCATCTTAAACTCTAAGCAGAAAAGAAACCATACTCAAAATTGCACAAATCTTTAAGTTCTCAAAACTATCCCCCAATGACATACTTCCCACAGCTAGGCCATACCTTCTATGCCTCTTCAAATAGTGTCACCCTCTGGAAACCAAGTATTCGAATGCCAGAGCCCTTTAGAGAATATCTCATCCAAACAACCACAGGGAATTGCCAAGAGCTTGTCTTCTGAGAGATAGTCTTTCCACTTCTGCTTGGGTAAATCTAGGTTGACCTCTGTCTCTCTAGAACTTTCTGTGAAGGGAACACACCACAGGGGCATGCCATGTGCAGATTACTGAGCTGATTAAATTCTTTTTTTTCCCATTAGATATTTTCTTTATTTACATATCAATTGTTCTCCCCTTTCCTGGTTTCCCCTCAGAAGTACACCCTATTCCCTACCCCTTGCTCCCTGCTCACCAACCCACCCTCTCCCGCATTCATAAAAGAAACTTTATGAAATCTCAAAGCACACATTGCAAACCATACAATAATAGTGGGAGACTTCAACACCCCACTCTCATCAATGGACAAATCATGGAAACAGAAACTAAACAGAGTTGGGACTTTCTTATCAGGCTCATAGGGTGATTTCCATTTGTCAAAAAGTACAAGCAAGTACAATAAGTGTTCTAGATAACTCATCATCTTCCATTTGTAATGATGTAAAATGGTATGTAGACATCCTTCAAATGAGTTGTAGGAAGATGATACTAATGCTGTCAAGTAAGAGTTTCCATTCAACGTGGATCAATGTAACCCTCTACCTGAGTGTATTGGCAATATGCTAAATATTCTTTAAAAAGAGCTAAAATTGTTTTGATATTTATATCTGTTTTAGTCATTTTTTTCTCAGTGTTGTGACCAAGTACTTGAGCAAAACAACTTGAGGAAAGGGAAGTTTATTTTTTATCTGAGGGTCTCCAGGGTTTTATTTTAGGCCTTCTTTTATGTTTTCCATGCCTATAATGAGGCAGCAGGGTGCATGGGAAGAGTCTATTCTCCTCCCTGGAGACAGGAAGAAGAAAGAAAAAAAGAGATTTGGAACCAGGTTTGACATGTAATGTCATAACCCATCTGTGATCTATTTCCATCAAGTAGAACATACATATCTGTTTCTAGACCATTCCAAACTTGTAATACAGGATGCATGATCCCATGGCTACCCTTGATATCAATGTGCGTCCTCTGTTTAAGTTCGGGAATGGCTGCAGACATTCCTTCCTTTTGGAATTACTGGCATTGCCAGTGATACAACCTTCCTTCCTATAAAGGAAATTAGCAGATAGTTCTATATTTAGTTGTACTAAATATTGCTGAATATAACAATTAATTACAAATTTTCCATGCCTTTTCAAGTACGTGCCTGGTATATTTTTGGTTCTTGGATTGGATACTCTAAATATAGTTTTTTTCACTTATTTTTGGAGAAGCAAAATTATACATTATAATGAAGACAATATGAAGCTATTTATTTTGTCTTGGTTAACTTGACATATTTATTTGTTTTTCCCTTTTGGTACAATTATTAGACCCTTCAGTTTGCAACATGAGAGATACTGGCAGAGGATTTACACAGTGACATCACCCTCTCTAATCTAGCCATATGTTCTCTTTTCCTATTTGCAAACATTATATGAAGCCAGAAGCAGATTTAGAGAGCAGTGTTGCCTATGTTCGACTTTCTATTTTCTCTCACATTCTCCTGGTGACTACATTATGACATTATAGCTTCTTGTATTCTCATGTGGCACTGTGTAGAGATCATTGATTTACAATGTGTTGACATGCACATAACTGACATTTCTTTTGTTACATTATGAAAGATAGTTCAAATAAAACAGGTCTCTCCAAGTGTTCATAAACTGGTAACATATGGCATGAAGTTTCTCTTATTTCTTTTCTCCATATTTTTTCTAAGAGATTAAAATTCAAGAACTAAATTTAACATAGGCATTGGAAAATGACTTTTCTTAATCTTTGAGGCTAAAATGTCTCTGTGAAGAATTTTCAGGAATAATAGAAGAATAATAGGGAAAATCACAATCCATACTTTCTCTTATTGTATTTAAAGTCATTTTTAGATGTATAACTTAATGATCTCATGCTTATTGGCCATTCTCTCTGTTTCCAGTGAGGCAGTGATTTTAATGAGCTACAGGTTGTCTTGTAGTGACTTTAACTATTTTTTTACTTTACTATTTTTACTTTATTATTGTACTTGAGTGCTGAGATTTATCACCCAAAGTTCACATGTTTGGAACTTGATCCCAGTGGAGCAGTGTTGAAAAGCATAACCTGTATGAGAGGATTGTATCTTTCAGGCTCTGCCTTTATGAATGGATTAATGTTTTCATGAGTAGGTTTCTTATGAGAGTGTTTGTTTTCCCCTCTTACTCTTTTGTCTTTCCATCTTCTAGCATGGGGTGGTCCTTCACAAATAACTCTGCAGAATGTGGCCTTGAGTGTCCCTGACTTTCAGAATCAGAGAGAACAAATCTCCATCGTTTTATTCATTCCGTAGTATTCTTCTAGTGCTAGATAAAACAGACTAAGACAAGCACTTTCATAAAATTTCTCGTGCCATTAAATATTAGAATATTTTGTGTTTTCCTTCTCTTACTGTGAAAATTCTGGTATTGTTTCACTACTTGTAAACATTTGTTCAACCCAGGGCCTTCTCAAAGGATAACTATTGTGAGATAAGCTGTAGAAGTGTGCATTTCTTTTTATGGCCTCAGCCATAGACATTTCTGCACATGAAAATGCCCCCTACTCTCTCATTACTGTTGAATGTTCTCACTGCATGCTTCATGATCTCATTACAAGCTGATGATCTGATAGCTCAGATAACTTGCTTTTAATCATCAAGTAGTTAAAACTTTAAGGAGTGGTTAATACAAAACTATAAAGTCAATTTAACATTAATATTCATGTTCTTCACATGAAAAGCTGAAAATACTTTTTAAAAATTTTACAGCATTTTTTAATATTTTTCATATACTACATCTTGATCCTATTTTCCCCCACTCACCCAACATTATATACCTTCTTCAACCTTGTCTCTGAAAAATCAAGAAAACAACACTAATAAGACAAATAATAATAGGCTAAAACAAATCAATACAAACAAAAAAAAAGGGCACAGAAAAACAGAGAGATCATCTCGTGTTGGTCAATAACTCCTGGGCATGGTTTATGATTTCTATACCCAGTGATATTTCGTTGAAAAACTAATTTCCCTTTTTACAGCAGTGACTAGCTACAAATGAAAAAGTTAAATACTTAATCAGAAGTGACATATAGGCTCAGAAGTTTTAGCTTTAAATTAAAACATAATTTCCCTTCACTTCTGAACATCAAAAACACTACCCTGCATTTGTCATTATCCACAGGTAACATTCATTAACGTGTAACTTTTGGATCAAAAGCTTCATTACTAAGAAAGCTTTCTCTGATTCATTAGGATGTCTCAGTCTTTTCAGTTGTGTAATTGGAATTTTCATAGAACTACTATGGGGCAATTCCACACTTGAATAATTGATTTGCTTATAGTTATGTAAATAGATTCTATCTAGTCAAAGCTGATTTTTGATGAGTTTAGTCTCCTTTGCAACAATTATAATGACTGGAACAAATGAAACATTTAATAAAATGAACAGAGTGACAATGTGTGAAGAATGTGACAAATGGTTCACCTAAGGTTAATTAAGTAGAATAAAAATTATATTAAGCTTGACTAATCAAATGTATAAGCTAAGTAATGTGTGATTTTTTTATCAAATATTAATTTATTATGATGACTTTATTTTTAAATACATTGGCACAGACACAATGATTTTACCTTTCTTCAATTATACTTGAATATTAGGCTGATCAGATATGTAACAGAAACCTCATTCCAAATTTGTCAATAAATAAAACATTAGAAGTCCAGCACCCTCCAAATAAAGTTGCTTTGTTTGCATTCATAACAGAAAAAAAGACAAAATTCAAAAAATATTCTTGTTGATATCTAAAGTATTCTAAGTATCTTTCTGTTGACATTATAATAGTGTAAAAATGTTTCTTCTCTTGTATGAATAGTTTATCTAAGTTTAGAGAAAAACACAACTGTAAAATTTAACTTTTATAACCTTATCTTTTATAAACTGATGATTTCTATGTCCACAATGCAGACAATAACACTGCTAAAAGCTAGCCTCCTGGAAATCAGTGAGAGATAACTGTAATTTGAGCCATGAAAGAAGGAAGAACTGTAATTGCACAGATCTCAAATAATTAATAGTCTTAGTTACTTTGAGAGTTTGTCTTCTGGGGCAGATTATATTTGCCTTTGTTTATTTTTATTGTTTTTTATTAAGATTTAAGAATATATCATTTTGGCCTATATTGTCTCTTTATTCTATCTCCAATAGGTAATTCTATATCCTCCCAACTTAATGATAAATATTAACCATAATATCTTGGCATCTAAACATTTCTTTTAATCCATAAACTTTCACCCTTTGTCTACAGAGGGTTATAATTCATTTTATAATGCAAGTGTGTTCTGTATACAAAATAATCTCAGTCCAACTTGAAAAGTCCGCATAATCTTTAATATTCTAATGCTATACAAAACCATAAGTGCAGTGTTTCTTCAAAAAAGGACCAGTCTTTATCTGTGAATCTTTATAACATCAACAAATAAAACACATTCTTCTAACATCCAATAGGGAGGAATGGGATCATAGCAACGAAAGAGTGTATCAAAGCAAAAGTAAAGGCCAGGAAAGAAAATCCTAAGTACAATAGCTCTATGCCTCACATCTGGGATTCATAATGGAATCATTGTAGCCTCGCAGTATGACATAACTCCTCCTCTCCAGCTCTATTGCCTGTGTTACACACAGATTCTCACATAGACCAGCTCAAATCCATGTCTGCATCTTAATTCAATAGATGCCCATGGTTCTGATATCTCTAATAACCTGAGGTCTCCATTTCTTTTCATTTTTTTATTGGATATTTTCTTTATTTACATTTCAACTGTTATCTCCTTTCCCGGTTTCCCTCCTTCCTGGAAACACCCTATCACAACCTCCTTCACCCTGCTTCTATGAGGGTATTCCTAGTGGATGCCAAGAAGATCATGCTGAAAGGAGCCTGATATGGCTGTCTCCATTTCTACATAGACTTCACTTGCACAGCCTCATCCAATATCTCCCTGGGATCTTGCCATACAGTTCCAAACAGCATTTTCTCTAGAAAGTTTTAAACATGTTCTTTTGTCACTTAATTTTTTCATCTCTATAGCTGTAAAATAAATGCTATATAGAGAAATAGCACTGCTAAATTTGTTGCACTCTTGAGATGTAGTCTAATCAAGTGGGGCCACAGTTATATTGACTTGTATGCTGAACTTGAGGACAGTTTCCAAAGATGTTTGTTCCTTAGTAGCAAACTCCTTTTATGACATTCTTAGTTCAGGCTTTCTCATTCCAAGGGAATTTGGACTTTTGTAAGTTGGAATCTTTCACAAGTAGGGTCTTGTTTTCAGAGCATGCTGACAGAAGAGATGACATGGTGCTAATTCATTTTATACTTGCAGGTGCTTTCTAAGTACCCATTCATTCTGCAAGTTTGTTCTGTAAGAGTTATTTTTATTACTTTTAATTATTTGTGTGGGTGCATCCATGTATGATTATGTGCATGTGAGCACAGGTGCCTGCAGAGAAAAGATGTCGGATCCCTTGGAGTTGAAATTAAAGGCAATTGTGGGCCAGCTTTCCTGTATGCTGAACATCTAACTCAATTTCTCAACAAGAATAGCCTGCAGCTTAGCCTCTGAGCAGTCTCTCTAGCCTGATCTGGCCACAACTTTAAACTCCTTCCTTCCCACCAAATGATACATGTTAATATCTTCCTTGTTCCACTTCCATGGTAGAGCTGAAGAAGAGAATTGGGCAGCAACTGTGACATAGCTTAAATTCTGCGGTCTTGAAACTTTGTCTGTTAAATTACTTCACTATTAATCAGATTCTTAGGACACAGACAGAATGCAGTATGTGCAGTATCTTGCTAAAATGTAATAAGAATGACTCCTCATCTAGTACCAGACAGAACAGTCCCTTGTGTCCCTTTGAAAACGCAGAAGTACAGGACACCAGAACACTGCTATCAGTATCAACTAAGCAGCACTCATAGGAGATCATAGAGACTGAAGCACCAACCATGGATCCTGCATGGGCCTGAGCCATGTCCTCTGCTTACATGCTATAGTTCTTTATCTTGAGGTTCTCTTGGACTCTTAGCAATGGCAGGGGGCAGTGTCTCTGACTCCTTTGCCAGCTTGTAGAACTGCCTCTATTCTTGAAGGAGGGCATATGCCTAGTATTATTGAATCTTATTGTATCTCAAGTTTGATATTACAAGGAAGCCTGCTCTTTTCTGAAGGGAAATGGAGGAGTACTGGGTCTAGGGGAGAGGAGAGGTGATATGGGATCTGAGAGGAGGGGAAAAAAGGGAAACTGAAATGCCTTTGTATTGAATTAGGCAGAATGAATGAATGAATGAATGAATGAATGAATAGATGGATGGATGGATGGATGGATGGATGGATGAAAGATAGAGAAAGTGGAAATCAGGCCATCACTTTCTTGGCATTTTTTCTCCTGTACTCCCACCAGAATCTTGCTATAGCCAATGTGCATAGGGAATGTTATAACTTGTAGCTTCAAATTTATCCTCACTCTTCCCCAGAACCAGTTCTAAAAATCTAAAGCTTTTAGGTTAAATTCATTAGCACCCACTTATTTTCCCCAATTACCTGTATTAGTCACTTTCCTTATTATTGTGAAAAAATGTTCATCAAAATAAACAAAGAAATAAGGAAATAGTCCATTTTATGGGGACCACATAGGGGTAGGCTATGAGGTAACTCATTATATTGCACAGGATTAACCAGGCAGCAGGTATTCAACAACAGTACCAAAACTAGTTATTTAACAGAATTATACTCCAGCAACCATAAGTAGAGAAAGGTAACCTACTTTGTAAGTTTCTTAAAGTATAGAGGGGAGACAGGTATTCAGGGAATGGCCTATGGCTTTTGTAGAACTACTATGTTTAAGAATCCTAGGAAGCAAACAGAGATGGCCCACTCAGCACGAACCTACATGCAATGTAGTCATGGAGAAAATTAGTCCACTGCATTGGTGGATGGGATATAACAGGTAGTTCACACATAAATGCACTCTTCACTTTGTGTGAAGGAAAGAGTTCTGAGATGTATAAGACCTTCTGAAAGTCATGTGGGGTTAAGTGGCCTAGGGTGCTTTTAGAAATTCTGATAGGAATAAACATCACACTGAATACAAAAACTTAAAAGTGTTAAAATACAAAAGATAATATGAAGTTTTGAGCTGAATTATTCTCCCTTATATTCTATTAATTGAAGCTTTAATATTTATTACAGAGGTTAATCCTAAAGGATTAGTGTCATTATAATAAAAGACACTAGAGGGCTCCGCTTCCATCTCCATGAGAAGATATACTAAGAAAATAGCCAACAGAAAACCAGAAGTTGAGTTGAATACCACTTTATCTTGGACTTCTGGATTGCACATATGTGGGCCAATGCATTCATGTTATCTCAGATCCCTGTTCTTTGTATTTTATTGTGAACACCTGAGCTTATGAAGACAGAGTGAATGATATCTGATAAAAAAAAAATAAGAACATGGATATAATACAACAGTTAAATGAGCCATCTCAAGGGAAGAAATGTAATTATATGCACAGGAACATCACCATTTGGAAATAATGAAATGGAGGAGGCCATAGGGAAGGATGGAATGAAGGTAGGCTGTGGAACTTAAGTATGGTATGTGTGGTCTTCTAGTAAAGGGAGGAGCTGGGCCTCCAGCAACAAGAGATTATATTGTTTTCACTCCCATCTCAGAAAGAAGATGGGGGTGTCTGTGAGGAATGGACACCAATCCAAAGAAAGCTTTTTTTTTTTTTGCCTCAAGACTCTAGTGTTTACAGTTGATATTGGACTGTGTGCAAAATTTGACTGCATTTTGTATGTGATAATTATGAAAATGAGTATATGAGTAATGCAGTGCTATGGACAGAATTCCACTCTGAAAAACTCTGTAGGTAGTAGCCCTTTACCCAAAGCTGTGTATTTAAAGGAGGTACAAAAGACATCATGTGCTTAGAGCTTTGATCTGATAAGGCTGATGTTCCTACAAGAAAAAAGCCTGGTTACTCTCTGTGACCACGTGAGAACAGAATGCAGCCATCTGTAACTCAGGAAAAGGACTTGTATCCTCTACTTTGGAATTACTGTAAGCAAATACATTTAAGAATCTCTATTTATAGTATTTCTTGTGGAAGCCCCAGTGGTCTAATAAATGGAACTAAATCGCTTCATTTTAAAATGCTTTGAGCTAGCCTCTTACTAAATTTCTCTAACCACAATTGTATAAAAATAATTTTG
>JADRCD010246306.1:0-10013 GCA_019843815.1 Montemys delectorum | reverse complement strand
TATATCAGTACTAGTTTTTATAAATGAACATAAAGTCTTTTTGCTTGCTTGTTTGTTTGTTTGTTTTGTTTTTAGTAGAGCTTAAAATCTTGGCACTTACTATGGTACAAGCCCAAAATAAGAACAAATTTTAGATATGGGAGTTCATTGTAATAAAGCAATGACCCTCACATCACCAAAAGATTTTACCTCCATAGTAGCTAAGCTAAGAGATGACAGTTCTGCTGCACCAAAGAATGAATTGTAGGCATGATTTTTGGATATAGATACTGCTATTGTCAAAGCTATTTGACTTGAGTGATTGTCTTCATTCTCAGATCACAGAGAACAGGTTACATTCATTTAAGAAATGGTATGTGTATTAAGATGGCCTATTCATGAAGTTATTCACCAACTGTTTCAATGAAGATGGTTAAGCTTGGAGGGTGAGATAGACATTAGGTGATGGGTATGAATCTGTTTCTTTGGCTGTGATGATCTTGAAAAGCATTCATCTCAGAGAAAGAGTAACTTATAAAGTCCTCTTCTTCAAAATTGATACAATAGTTACAAACATCAAGCGAAGCATTCAGTCTCACTCTTTGTTGTTTTCTTACAAGCCACCTCCCCAGTAAATTATCTATGTTCCTTTTTGGTTGTATAAATAATTTTTTAATATGTAAGCTGTTCTGAAAACCATACTATAATGTAAAAACATCAAATAAACAATCCTACTAATAGAAGGCTGAGATAGGGGATTGCAAGACCATTATATGGTGCACAGCAAGACACTGTCAGATACGAACAATCAGAAAGTATATATAGATTGTGAAATATTGAACCGATTTTTCCAATTACCAAATTAGAGAGACCACTGGATAATAGCCAACAAACTTCTAATTCCTCATACTTTTGAATTTCAATTGGTTAAGATATGTTGGTAATATTCATTTTCATATTAAGAGATATTAAGAAAAAGTAATTGTTACCTCCTATTATTTTTGTTGTTAGAAGTGGAATTAATTTGTGTGGGGTTGTTGAAAGATTACTTTCTTGCTTTTTCTAGGGTGTAGTTTTGCTCCTTATGTTAGTGTTTTCCATCTATTATCCTTTGTAGGGCTGGATTTGTTGAAAGATATTATGTAAATTTGGTTTTGTCATGAATTATCTTGTTTTCTCCATCTATGGTAATTGAGAATTTGGGTGAGTATAGTAGCCTGGGCTGGCATTTGTGTTCTTGTAGGGTCTGTATGACATCTGCCTAAGATCTTCTAGCTTTTATAGTCTCTGGTAAGAAGTCTAGTGTAATTCTCACAGGTCTGCCTTTATATATTACTTGGCCTTTTTCTCTTACTGCTTTTAGAATTCTTTCTTTGTTTAGTGGATTTGGTGTTTTGATTATTATGTCACAGGAGAAATTTCTTTTCTGGTCCAATCTATTTGGAGTTCTGTAGGCTTCTTGTATGTTTATGGGCATCTCTTTCTTTAGGTTAGAGAAGTTTTCTTCTATAATTTTGTTGAAGATATTTACTGGCCCATTACATTGTGAGTCTTCACTCTTCTATACCTATTATTCTTAGGTTTGGTCTTCTCATTGTGTCCTGGATTTCCTGGATGTTTTGGGTTAGGATCTTTTTGCATTTTGTGTTTTCTTTGACTGTTGTGTCAACATTTTCTATGGTATCTTCTGCCCATGAGATTCTCTCTTCTATCTCTTATATTCTGTTGGTGATGCTTTCATCTATGACTCATGATCTCTTCCATAGGTTTTCTAACTCCAGGGTTGTTCATTCCCTTTTTGATTTATTTATTGTTTCTATTTCTATTTTTAGATCCTGGATGGTTTTGTTCATTCCTTCACCTGTTTGATTGTGTTTTCCTGTAGTTCTTTAAGCGATTTTTGTGTTTCCTCTTTAAGGGCTTCTAGCTGTTTACTGTGTTCTCCTGTATTTCTTTGAGAGAGTTATTTATGTCCTTCTTAGAGTCCTCTATCATCATCATGAGAAATGATTTTAGATCTGAATTTTTTTCCCAGTGTGATGGTGTGTGTATGACTTGCTATGGTAGGAGAATTGGGTTTTGATGGTGACAAATAACATTGGTTTCTGTTGCTTATGTTCTTATGCTTGTCTCCTGTCATCTGGTTATCTCTAGTACTACCTGCCCTGGATAAATCTAATTAGGGACTGTTCTTCCTGTGATCCTGATTGTGTCAGAACTCCTCAGAGTCAAGATATCTCTGTGATCCTGTGATTCTGGGATCCTGTGATCCTGGGTCTATTAGAGTGCCTGGGAGTTGAGCTTCCTCTGGGCATTATGGGACTCACTGCAGAATTTGTGTCCAAGATCTGCTCAGGGCACTGGCCCAGAGAGACCAGAAGGAACCCAAGCCACTGAACTGGCAGAGTTCCAGCAGGCCTGGGTCCTGCTGGTCCCAGTTACTCCCCCTGTTGGGACAGATGTGTCCTCCTCACCTCTGATCCTATGATTCTGGGTGTGTTAGAGCACCTGGGAGTGGAGCTTGCATCTCTTAATGTTCTTAGTTTTTATGTTTTTTGTTTTGATTTTTGTACATTCAGTACTTAGATTATTATGTGTCATGAAGAATTTGTTCTCTGGTCTAGTCTCCTTGGTTTGCTGTATGCTGTAAGAATCTTGATAATCATCTCCTTTAGGTTAGAGAAATGTTATGTACAATTTTTTAAAATGTTTTCTCTGCCTTTGATACATGCTTCTTCTCCTTTCTCTATTCCTGTTATTCAGTCACATATCTGTCCACTGCATTCTTCTTTGAGGTGCTTCCATAACACGTATAACTATTTGTTGAAAATGGCATTAGTTTTCTCTTCCTCAGTCAACTGATTATATGGCATATCACTTAAGAAAGTAGGTGGGTGCTTAAGAATAATTTTGTTGTCATCTTATGGTCTTAGGATCTGATATGAACATAAATATTAAGAATTAGAAACATATAAGTGATTGTTGTATTACGAAATCAATTTTTATTCATATTTCAAATGTTATCCTCTTTCCTGGATTCTTCTACAGAAATTCCCAATCATAATCACCTTCCTTCTCCTTCTATGAGGGTGTTCCCCCACTCACCCACACACTTCTGCCTCCTTGACCTAGCATTCTCCTACACTGGGGCATCAAGCCTTCACAGGACCAAGGGCCTCTCCTCCCATTCATTCCCCACAAAGCCATCTACTGCTACATATGTGATTGGGGCCATGTGTCACTACATATGTACTCTTTGGTTGGTGGTTTAGTCCCTGGGAGCTGTAGGGGGTCTGGATGGTTGATATTGTTTTTCTTCCTAAGGGTTACAAATTCCTTCAGCTCCTTCAGATCTTTCTTTAACTCCTCCATTGGGGACCAAGTGCTCAGTCCAATGGTTGGCTGTGAACATCCACCTCTGTATTTGTCAGGTTTTGGTAGAGCCTCTCAAGAGATCCCTATATCAGGCTCATGTCAGTAAGCACTTCTTGGCATCCACAATTGTGTCTGGGTTTGGTGTCTCTATCTGGCCTTTCCTTCAGTTTCAACTACACACTTTGTCTCCTTATTTCCTTTAGATAGGAGCAATTCTGGGTTAAAATCTTGGAGATGAGTGGGTGGCCCCATCCCCCAACTGGTAGCCTTTCCTATCCTCTGGAAATGGACTCTACATGTTCACTTTCCCTTTGTTGGGCATTTCAGCTAATTTTATCCTAGTTGGGTTTTGGGAGACTTTTGCTCTCCTGGCATCTGGGACTTGCTGGTGGCAATTCCTAGTTGCCTGTCCTCCATTGCTAAACAACTCTGCTCAAATTCCTGAACTTCTGTATATCATATACATCTCCTTGCACATCTGAACCTGCTTCCCCTTTTTCCCCATCCCCCTCCTCTTTTCCTTGGAAGTCCTTCCTACCCTCTACCTCCCTTGAGTATTTTGTTTCCCCTTCTAAGAAGCATCAATAATTTGGTCTTCCATCTTCTTGAGTTTCATGTGGCCTGTGAATTGTATCTTAGGTATTACAAGCTTTTAGGCTAGTATCTACTTATCAGTGAATACCAAGTGGGTTCTTTTGTGACTGGGTTATCTCAGTCAGGATGATATTTTCTAGATCCATCCATTTGCCTGTAAATTTCATGAAGTCATTGTTTCTAATAGCTGAGTACTACTCCATGGTATAAATGTACTAAAATTTCCTTATTCATTCCTCTGTTGATGGATATTTGGTTTTCTTGTACCCTTTAGCTCATATAAATAAGGCTGCTATGAATATAGTAGGGCATGTATAATTGTTATATGTTGGAGCAACTTTGGGGTATAGACACAGAAGTGGTATGCTTAGGTCTCAATGTAGTACTATGCCTAATATTCTGAGGAACTGCCAGACTGATTTCCAGACTGGTTGTACCACCTTGCAATCCAACCAAGAATGGAGGTATGTTCCTCTTTCTCTACAACCTTGAAGACCACATGCTATCACCTGAATTTTTTATATTATCCATTCTGAATGGTGTAAGGTATAATCTCAATGTTGTTTTGATTTGCATTTCCCTGATGACTAAGGGTGGTGTTGAACGATGACTAAGGATGTTGAATATTTATTTAGTTGCTTCTTAGCCATTCAATATTCCTCAATTGGGAATTATTTGTTTAGCACTTTACCCCATTTTTTAACAGGGTTATTTGTTTCTCTGGAGTCTATCTTCATGAGTTATATAAATTGGATATTAGCCCTCTATCAGATGTAGGATTGGTAAAGACCTTTCCCAATCTGTTGGTTGCCATTTTGTCCTATTGACAGTGTCTTTTGCCTTACAAAAGCTTTGCAATTTTATGAGGTCCCATTTGTTGATTGTTGATCTTAGAGCATAAGCCATTGGTGTTCTGTTCAGGAAATTTCCCTTTGTGCCCATGTGTTCAAGGCTCTTCCCCACTTATTCTTCTACTAGTTTCAGTGAATCTAGTTTTATGTAGAGGTTCTTGATCCACTTGGACTTGAGCTTTGTACAAGGAGAAAGGAATGGATCAATTTGAATTCTTCTACATATTGACTGCCAGTTGAACCAGCACCATTTATTGAAAATGCTGGTTTTTTTCTTTCTTTATTTTTTTTCCCCAACTGGATGGTTTTAGCTTCTTTGTCAAAGATCACGTGACCATAGGTATGCGGGTCTTCAGTTCTAATCAGTTAATCTACCTTCCTGTCTGTACCAATACCATACAATTTTTTGTTTTGTTTTGTTTTCTTTTCTTTTTTTCTTTCTTTTTTCTTTTTTTATTAGATGTTTTCTTTATTCACATGTGTTACAATATCTCCTTTCTCAGGTTCCCCTCCAAAAAAAAGGAAAAATAAAAACAAAACAAAACAAAAACAAAAACAAAAACAAACTACTGCTCCCTTCCCCTTCACCCTGCTCACCAACCTACCCTCTGCTGCTTACTGGCCCTGGCATTCCCCTACACTGGGGCATAGAACCTTCACAGGGCCAAGGGCCTCTCCTCCCATTGATGACTTACTTGGCCATCCTCTGCTATACATATGCTGCTGGAGCCATTAGTCCAACCATGTGCACTCTTTGGTTGGTGGTTTAGTCCCTGGGAGCTCTGAGGGTACTAGGTAATTCATATTGTTGTTCATCCTAAGGGGCTGCAAGCCCTTCAGCAACTTGGGTCCTTTCTCTAGCTCCTTCATTGGTCATCATTGCTTTATAATACAGTTTGAGTTCAGGGTCAGTGATTCCACCAGATGTACTTTTATCATTGAGAATAGTTTTTATTTTCCTGGCTTTTTGTTATTCCAAATAAATTTGCAAATTGCTCTTTCTTACTCTTTGAGTAATTGAATGAGAATTTTGATGGGGATTGCATTGAGTGTGTAGATTGCATCTAGCAAGATGGCCATTTTTACTATGTTAATCCTGAAAACCCATGAGCATGTGAAATTTTTCCATCTTCTGAAATCCTCTTTGAATTCTTTCTTAAGAGGCTTGAAGTTCTTGTCATACAGATCTTTCACTTGCTTGATTGGAGTCACACCAAAGTATTTTACATTATTTGTGACTATTGTGAAGGGTATCATTTCTCTAATTCTTTCACCCTCTTTATCCGTTGAATAGAGGAAGGCTCTATATTTGTTTGAGTTACTTTTATATTCAGCCTCTTTGCTGAAGTTATTAATTAGGTTTAGGAGTTCTCTTGGAATTTTTGGTGTCACTTAAGTATCCTAGCATCTGAAATGAGTGATATTTTGACTTCTTCCTTTCCAATTTGTATCCTTTTGAGCTGTTGTTGTCTAATTGCTCTGAGTAGGATTTCGAGTAGTATACTGAATAGAAAGGGAGAGAGTGGGGAGCCTTATCTAGTCCCTGATTTTAGTGTGATTGCTTCAAGTTTCTCTCCATCTAGTTTGATGTTGGCTACTGGTTTGCTTTATGTTGCCTTTACTATGTTGAGATATAGGCCTTGAATTTCTAATCTTTCCAAGAATTTAACCATTAAGGAGTCTTGAATCTTGTGAAATGCTTTCTCAGCATCTAATGATATGATCATGTAGTATTTTTCTTTGAGTTTGTTCATATAAGGGATTACATTAGTGAATTTACATATATGGAACCATCCATGCATCCCTGTTATGAAGGCTACTTGATGATGATGAATGATAGATTTGATGTGTTCTTGGATTTGGTTTGTAAGAATTTAATTGAGTATTTTTGCATTGATATTCATAAGAGAAATGGTTTGAAATTCTCTTTTGTGTGGGATCTTTGTTTGGTTTAGGTATAAGTGTAATTGTAGTTTCATATAATGAATTGGGGAGTATTCTTTTTGTTTCTATTTTGTGGAATAGTTTGAAGAGTATTAGTAGTATATTTTCTTTGAATTTTGATGGAATTCTGTACTAAACCCATCTGGTCCTGTACTTTTTAGGGGTGGAAAACTATTCATGACTGCTTCTATTTCATTAGGGGTTATGGGACTGTTTAGATGGTTTATCTGATCCTGATTTAAATTTGATACCTGATATCCGTTTAGAAATTTGTCCATTTCATCGAGATGTTCCAGGTTTTTTTGTTGATGTTGTTGTTGTTTTGTTTTGTTTTTTGAAACAGGGTTTCTCTGTGTAGCCTGGCTGTCCTAGAACTCACTCTATAGACCAGGCTGACCTCAAACACAGAAATCCACCTGTCTCTGCTTCTTAAGTGCTGGGATTAAAGGCGTGTGCCACCACTGCCTGGGAAGATTTTCCAGATTTGTTGAGTATAGGCTTTTGTAGTAGGATCTGATTTTTTTTTTAATTTCCTCAGTTTCTCTTGTTATACCTCCCTTTTCATTCCTGATTTTGTTAATTTGGATATTGTCTCTGTGCTCTCTGGTTAGTCTAGCTAAGGGTTCATGTATCTTGTTGATTTTTTTTTTCAAAGGACCAGCTCCTGGTTTTGTTGATTCTTTGTATAATTATTTTTTTTCTACTTTGTTGATTTCATCTCTGAGTTGGATTATTTCTGGCTATCTACTCCTCTTGGGTGTAATTGTTTCTTTTTGTTCTAGAGCTTTCAGTTATGCTGTCAAACTGCTAGTGTATCCTCTCTCCAGTTTCTTTTTGGAGGCACTCAGAGCTATGAATTTTCCTCTAACACTGCTTTCATTGTCTCTCATAAGTTTTGGTAAGTTGTGCCTTAATTTTCATTGAATTCTAAAACTCTTTAACTTCTTTCTTTATTTTTTCCTTGACCAAGTTATCATTTAGTAGAGAGTTGTTCAGCTTCCATATGTATGTGACTGCATTACTGGAATACTAGCTGTCTCTCGGTCAGATTTTGCTATGGAGAGCTATGCCATAGGTTAACTCCAGTGGGTAGATGGAGACTGGCAGTATCCTTAGATGCATTCTTATACCAGACAATATATATTATTAGGTTCACTTACATATTTAGTATTCCAATTTCACTGTACTTTAAGTTATTCAACAAATACTGGTATTTGGCATTTTTGTCTCAAATGTTATGAAACATTAAGATTTTTGATAAATATTATACCAGACATGTTTTAAATTCATATTAATCAATAGACTATCTTTCATTTTAAATTCTATTTTCAAAGGTAATTTAAGTCACTTAACTTATTAAATATTTTATAGAACATTATCAGTCTTTTTGGCACTAAAACAAACAATTAACTTTTAATTTGATATCTTCATCTTAAGCTAATGTCTACACTGTAAAGTTTTTTGAAATGATGGTAGGTTTTAATGTGCTAATATAAATATCACTATGCTTTTTATTATTGTCTTAGAAGTAGGGATGAGCTTCAATATTGATATTATACTAAGCTTGGGTATTAATGTAAATTTTTAATATATAATATAATCAACATATCATCATTCTACACACACATATACACATGTTTACTGAAATGCTTTCACTGCATCAATTAAGTGAAATTGTGATTGAAAATTGTTCCTGTAAGAATCTAATATTTAATCACTTTGTTTTAAATAATGCATTCATATTAGTATAATATCTCACACTTGTGGACAGGGAAGTGGTCAGAGATATCCCCACTATTGATAACTGAGTGAAGTATTGCAAAGCATGTTTTACTTTAGCCATAGTCTTCTTTTAATTACCATAGCACAATTACTTGAATATGCAGGCATTATAAAATAACAGTTTTTTTATTACTTCCTTCTGCAAGACAACACCATATATAAGCTATAAGGAAATGACACAGATCAAATTTATTATAACTTTAATATGTTCTAATAAGCATATTGTAATCTCTCTGATTTTCACTGTAATATATTAAACTGTTATGCAAGTGTACCTGCTTACCATGAATGACACTGTATTCTTTAGAGGCTGCATTTGGCTTTCATTTCCAGTGCAAGAATATTCTATAGTAGCCTAATTTCCTTCATGCAAAGGCAATATTCAAAAGGTTGAAAGTACAATGCAGATTTAGTACTTCCACGTGTTGCAATTCTCCTTGAGTTCTTCAAGGAAGCTTTTAAAGACTGACCTGGGAGATGCTGCAGAATCTCTTTGAAACATACACATTCAATTTTGTTCTATGTTCTGAAGCAGGAATCTTGCTTTAAAAGAATTTCTAATTCGTCCCAGTGGAAATAGTAGAGAATGTAGAATAAAGCTCTTTCTTACCAGGTAATGTTTACTTTGCTATTGCCTATTAAAAGTCATTCCCTGCTATAATTCCCATGAATGAGATATCATTTTTATGTTATTAGAAAACTTCTTTCAAGGGCAACTCAATGTAGTTAAAAATAGAGCTTTGCAGAGAGTGTGGCTTTCTGCAAAGTTAAACCTTCTAATTGACTTATTCAATTGAAGGAGAATGCTAATGAGGCTACCTAGAAAATTCGAATTCTACAAATTTTCTGAAGAAAAGAAAGTCTATTGCTGGAAATAGAGTCATTACTTATAATGAGAAAACTGTGTATTCTACAATGTAGCTCTTCTTTACTATGTTTTGATAGATAGTAGATTTCTCAGACATTTAACCTTATTGTCTGTTTGCTGACAGTCTTGTTTAAGTTTACAGTTTACAATTTTATTTTGGACATTAATGTTTATTGCTAATCCAGTTATATTTTTAACATGCTTTTTCTCTTAATTTGACCTTAGAGTATCAACATTCAGCCTGTACTTCTTTGCCTTCAGTTTCATCGTGTTCTGGCATTAATCATATCTTACATAAATAATCTTATCACTACATATGTAGTTACTGGTGATCTGTAGTACTCAGATTGAGTGGGGTTCTTTTCCATATGATGGCATTATTTGTAATAATTTCTTCTGTCTTCCCAGACAATCTCTAGTTTTGATCTCCTTTTATAGAAAACATTTCGACTCAAATCCTCATTTTAGACACAATTAAACAACTAAGTAGTCACATGGATGAGGAGAATATTTTGAAGGCACTAATTCTAATATGTTTGCTCAGTATTTGTTATCTATAGTAATAGATAATGTATATAAGTCTGTAAATACCCTTAGTGTTATCTATAGTAATAGATAAT
>JADRCD010246305.1:0-14391 GCA_019843815.1 Montemys delectorum | reverse complement strand
TATATCAGTACTAGTTTTTATAAATGAACATAAAGTCTTTTTGCTTGTTTGTTTGTTTGTTTGTTTTGTTTTTAGTAGAGCTTAAAATCTTGGCACTTACTATGGTACAAGCCCAAAATAAGAACAAATTTTAGATATGGGAGTTCATTGTAATAAAGCAATGACCCTCACATCACCAAAAGATTTTACCTCCATAGTAGCTAAGCTAAGAGATGACAGTTCTGCTGCACCAAAGAATGAATTGTAGGCATGATTTTTGGATATAGATACTGCTATTGTCAAAGCTATTTGACTTGAGTGATTGTCTTCATTCTCAGATCACAGAGAACAGGTTACATTCATTTAAGAAATGGTATGTGTATTAAGATGGCCTATTCATGAAGTTATTCACCAACTGTTTCAATGAAGATGGTTAAGCTTGGAGGGTGAGATAGACATTAGGTGATGGGTATGAATCTGTTTCTTTGGCTGTGATGATCTTGAAAAGCATTCATCTCAGAGAAAGAGTAACTTATAAAGTCCTCTTCTTCAAAATTGATACAATAGTTACAAACATCAAGCGAAGCATTCAGTCTCACTCTTTGTTGTTTTCTTACAAGCCACCTCCCCAGTAAATTATCTATGTTCCTTTTTGGTTGTATAAATAATTTTTTAATATGTAAGCTGTTCTGAAAACCATACTATAATGTAAAAACATCAAATAAACAATCCTACTAATAGAAGGCTGAGATAGGGGATTGCAAGACCATTATATGGTGCACAGCAAGACACTGTCAGATACGAACAATCAGAAAGTATATATAGATTGTGAAATATTGAACCGATTTTTCCAATTACCAAATTAGAGAGACCACTGGATAATAGCCAACAAACTTCTAATTCCTCATACTTTTGAATTTCAATTGGTTAAGATATGTTGGTAATATTCATTTTCATATTAAGAGATATTAAGAAAAAGTAATTGTTACCTCCTATTATTTTTGTTGTTAGAAGTGGAATTAATTTGTGTGGGGTTGTTGAAAGATTACTTTCTTGCTTTTTCTAGGGTGTAGTTTTGCTCCTTATGTTAGTGTTTTCCATCTATTATCCTTTGTAGGGCTGGATTTGTTGAAAGATATTATGTAAATTTGGTTTTGTCATGAATTATCTTGTTTTCTCCATCTATGGTAATTGAGAATTTGGGTGAGTATAGTAGCCTGGGCTGGCATTTGTGTTCTTGTAGGGTCTGTATGACATCTGCCTAAGATCTTCTAGCTTTTATAGTCTCTGGTAAGAAGTCTAGTGTAATTCTCACAGGTCTGCCTTTATATATTACTTGGCCTTTTTCTCTTACTGCTTTTAGAATTCTTTCTTTGTTTAGTGGATTTGGTGTTTTGATTATTATGTCACAGGAGAAATTTCTTTTCTGGTCCAATCTATTTGGAGTTCTGTAGGCTTCTTGTATGTTTATGGGCATCTCTTTCTTTAGGTTAGAGAAGTTTTCTTCTATAATTTTGTTGAAGATATTTACTGGCCCATTACATTGTGAGTCTTCACTCTTCTATACCTATTATTCTTAGGTTTGGTCTTCTCATTGTGTCCTGGATTTCCTGGATGTTTTGGGTTAGGATCTTTTTGCATTTTGTGTTTTCTTTGACTGTTGTGTCAACATTTTCTATGGTATCTTCTGCCCATGAGATTCTCTCTTCTATCTCTTATATTCTGTTGGTGATGCTTTCATCTATGACTCATGATCTCTTCCATAGGTTTTCTAACTCCAGGGTTGTTCATTCCCTTTTTGATTTATTTATTGTTTCTATTTCTATTTTTAGATCCTGGATGGTTTTGTTCATTCCTTCACCTGTTTGATTGTGTTTTCCTGTAGTTCTTTAAGCGATTTTTGTGTTTCCTCTTTAAGGGCTTCTAGCTGTTTACTGTGTTCTCCTGTATTTCTTTGAGAGAGTTATTTATGTCCTTCTTAGAGTCCTCTATCATCATCATGAGAAATGATTTTAGATCTGAATTTTTTTCCCAGTGTGATGGTGTGTGTATGACTTGCTATGGTAGGAGAATTGGGTTTTGATGGTGACAAATAACATTGGTTTCTGTTGCTTATGTTCTTATGCTTGTCTCCTGTCATCTGGTTATCTCTAGTACTACCTGCCCTGGATAAATCTAATTAGGGACTGTTCTTCCTGTGATCCTGATTGTGTCAGAACTCCTCAGAGTCAAGATATCTCTGTGATCCTGTGATTCTGGGATCCTGTGATCCTGGGTCTATTAGAGTGCCTGGGAGTTGAGCTTACTCTGGGCATTATGGGACTCACTGCAGAATTTGTGTCCAAGATCTGCTCAGGGCACTGGCCCAGAGAGACCAGAAGGAATCCAAGCCACTGAACTGGCAGAGTTCCAGCAGGCCTGGGTCCTGCTGGTCCCAGTTACTCCCCCTGTTGGGACAGATGTGTCCTCCTCACCTCTGATCCTATGATTCTGGGTGTGTTAGAGCACCTGGGAGTGGAGCTCGCATCTCTTAATGTTCTTAGTTTTTATGTTTTTTGTTTTGATTTTTGTACATTCAGTACTTAGATTATTATGTGTCATGAAGAATTTGTTCTCTGGTCTAGTCTCCTTGGTTTGCTGTATGCTGTAAGAATCTTGATAATCATCTCCTTTAGGTTAGAGAAATGTTATGTACAATTTTTTAAAATGTTTTCTCTGCCTTTGATACATGCTTCTTCTCCTTTCTCTATTCCTGTTATTCAGTCACATATCTGTCCACTGCATTCTTCTTTGAGGTGCTTCCATAACACGTATAACTATTTGTTGAAAATGGCATTAGTTTTCTCTTCCTCAGTCAACTGATTATATGGCATATCACTTAAGAAAGTAGGTGGGTGCTTAAGAATAATTTTGTTGTCATCTTATGGTCTTAGGATCTGATATGAACATAAATATTAAGAATTAGAAACATATAAGTGATTGTTGTATTACGAAATCAATTTTTATTCATATTTCAAATGTTATCCTCTTTCCTGGATTCTTCTACAGAAATTCCCAATCATAATCACCTTCCTTCTCCTTCTATGAGGGTGTTCCCCCACTCACCCACACACTTCTGCCTCCTTGACCTAGCATTCTCCTACACTGGGGCATCAAGCCTTCACAGGACCAAGGGCCTCTCCTCCCATTCATTCCCCACAAAGCCATCTACTGCTACATATGTGATTGGGGCCATGTGTCACTACATATGTACTCTTTGGTTGGTGGTTTAGTCCCTGGGAGCTGTAGGGGGTCTGGATGGTTGATATTGTTTTTCTTCCTAAGGGTTACAAATTCCTTCAGCTCCTTCAGATCTTTCTTTAACTCCTCCATTGGGGACCAAGTGCTCAGTCCAATGGTTGGCTGTGAACATCCACCTCTGTATTTGTCAGGTTTTGGTAGAGCCTCTCAGGAGATCCCTATATCAGGCTCATGTCAGTAAGCACTTCTTGGCATCCACAATTGTGTCTGGGTTTGGTGTCTCTATCTGGCCTTTCCTTCAGTTTCAACTACACACTTTGTCTCCTTATTTCCTTTAGATAGGAGCAATTCTGGGTTAAAATCTTGGAGATGAGTGGGTGGCCCCATCCCCCAACTGGTAGCCTTTCCTATCCTCTGGAAATGGACTCTACATGTTCACTTTCCCTTTGTTGGGCATTTCAGCTAATTTTATCCTAGTTGGGTTTTGGGAGACTTTTGCTCTCCTGGCATCTGGGACTTGCTGGTGGCAATTCCTAGTTGCCTGTCCTCCATTGCTAAACAACTCTGCTCAAATTCCTGAACTTCTGTATATCATATACATCTCCTTGCACATCTGAACCTGCTTCCCCTTTTTCCCCATCCCCCTCCTCTTTTCCTTGGAAGTCCTTCCTACCCTCTACCTCCCTTGAGTATTTTGTTTCCCCTTCTAAGAAGCATCAATAATTTGGTCTTCCATCTTCTTGAGTTTCATGTGGCCTGTGAATTGTATCTTAGGTATTACAAGCTTTTAGGCTAGTATCTACTTATCAGTGAATACCAAGTGGGTTCTTTTGTGACTGGGTTATCTCAGTCAGGATGATATTTTCTAGATCCATCCATTTGCCTGTAAATTTCATGAAGTCATTGTTTCTAATAGCTGAGTACTACTCCATGGTATAAATGTACTAAAATTTCCTTATTCATTCCTCTGTTGATGGATATTTGGTTTTCTTGTACCCTTTAGCTCATATAAATAAGGCTGCTATGAATATAGTAGGGCATGTATAATTGTTATATGTTGGAGCAACTTTGGGGTATAGACACAGAAGTGGTATGCTTAGGTCTCAATGTAGTACTATGCCTAATATTCTGAGGAACTGCCAGACTGATTTCCAGACTGGTTGTACCACCTTGCAATCCAACCAAGAATGGAGGTATGTTCCTCTTTCTCTACAACCTTGAAGACCACATGCTATCACCTGAATTTTTTATATTATCCATTCTGAATGGTGTAAGGTATAATCTCAATGTTGTTTTGATTTGCATTTCCCTGATGACTAAGGGTGGTGTTGAACGATGACTAAGGATGTTGAATATTTATTTAGTTGCTTCTTAGCCATTCAATATTCCTCAATTGGGAATTATTTGTTTAGCACTTTACCCCATTTTTTAACAGGGTTATTTGTTTCTCTGGAGTCTATCTTCATGAGTTATATAAATTGGATATTAGCCCTCTATCAGATGTAGGATTGGTAAAGACCTTTCCCAATCTGTTGGTTGCCATTTTGTCCTATTGACAGTGTCTTTTGCCTTACAAAAGCTTTGCAATTTTATGAGGTCCCATTTGTTGATTGTTGATCTTAGAGCATAAGCCATTGGTGTTCTGTTCAGGAAATTTCCCTTTGTGCCCATGTGTTCAAGGCTCTTCCCCACTTATTCTTCTACTAGTTTCAGTGAATCTAGTTTTATGTAGAGGTTCTTGATCCACTTGGACTTGAGCTTTGTACAAGGAGAAAGGAATGGATCAATTTGAATTCTTCTACATATTGACTGCCAGTTGAACCAGCACCATTTATTGAAAATGCTGGTTTTTTTTCTTTCTTTATTTTTTTTCCCCAACTGGATGGTTTTAGCTTCTTTGTCAAAGATCACGTGACCATAGGTATGCGGGTCTTCAGTTCTAATCAGTTAATCTACCTTCCTGTCTGTACCAATACCATACAATTTTTTGTTTTGTTTTGTTTTCTTTTCTTTTTTTCTTTCTTTTTTCTTTTTTTATTAGATGTTTTCTTTATTCACATGTGTTACAATATCTCCTTTCTCAGGTTCCCCTCCAAAAAAAAAGGAAAAATAAAAACAAAACAAAACAAAAACAAAAACAAAAACAAACTACTGCTCCCTTCCCCTTCACCCTGCTCACCAACCTACCCTCTGCTGCTTACTGGCCCTGGCATTCCCCTACACTGGGGCATAGAACCTTCACAGGGCCAAGGGCCTCTCCTCCCATTGATGACTTACTTGGCCATCCTCTGCTATACATATGCTGCTGGAGCCATTAGTCCAACCATGTGCACTCTTTGGTTGGTGGTTTAGTCCCTGGGAGCTCTGAGGGTACTAGGTAATTCATATTGTTGTTCATCCTAAGGGGCTGCAAGCCCTTCAGCAACTTGGGTCCTTTCTCTAGCTCCTTCATTGGTCATCATTGCTCTATAATACAGTTTGAGTTCAGGGTCAGTGATTCCACCAGATGTACTTTTATCATTGAGAATAGTTTTTATTTTCCTGGCTTTTTGTTATTCCAAATAAATTTGCAAATTGCTCTTTCTTACTCTTTGAGTAATTGAATGAGAATTTTGATGGGGATTGCATTGAGTGTGTAGATTGCATCTAGCAAGATGGCCATTTTTACTATGTTAATCCTGAAAACCCATGAGCATGTGAAATTTTTCCATCTTCTGAAATCCTCTTTGAATTCTTTCTTAAGAGGCTTGAAGTTCTTGTCATACAGATCTTTCACTTGCTTGATTGGAGTCACACCAAAGTATTTTACATTATTTGTGACTATTGTGAAGGGTATCATTTCTCTAATTCTTTCACCCTCTTTATCCGTTGAATAGAGGAAGGCTCTATATTTGTTTGAGTTACTTTTATATTCAGCCTCTTTGCTGAAGTTATTAATTAGGTTTAGGAGTTCTCTTGGAATTTTTGGTGTCACTTAAGTATCCTAGCATCTGAAATGAGTGATATTTTGACTTCTTCCTTTCCAATTTGTATCCTTTTGAGCTGTTGTTGTCTAATTGCTCTGAGTAGGATTTCGAGTAGTATACTGAATAGAAAGGGAGAGAGTGGGGAGCCTTATCTAGTCCCTGATTTTAGTGTGATTGCTTCAAGTTTCTCTCCATCTAGTTTGATGTTGGCTACTGGTTTGCTTTATGTTGCCTTTACTATGTTGAGATATAGGCCTTGAATTTCTAATCTTTCCAAGAATTTAACCATTAAGGAGTCTTGAATCTTGTGAAATGCTTTCTCAGCATCTAATGATATGATCATGTAGTATTTTTCTTTGAGTTTGTTCATATAAGGGATTACATTAGTGAATTTACATATATGGAACCATCCATGCATCCCTGTTATGAAGGCTACTTGATGATGATGAATGATAGATTTGATGTGTTCTTGGATTTGGTTTGTAAGAATTTAATTGAGTATTTTTGCATTGATATTCATAAGAGAAATGGTTTGAAATTCTCTTTTGTGTGGGATCTTTGTTTGGTTTAGGTATAAGTGTAATTGTAGTTTCATATAATGAATTGGGGAGTATTCTTTTTGTTTCTATTTTGTGGAATAGTTTGAAGAGTATTAGTAGTATATTTTCTTTGAATTTTGATGGAATTCTGTACTAAACCCATCTGGTCCTGTACTTTTTAGGGGTGGAAAACTATTCATGACTGCTTCTATTTCATTAGGGGTTATGGGACTGTTTAGATGGTTTATCTGATCCTGATTTAAATTTGATACCTGATATCCGTTTAGAAATTTGTCCATTTCATCGAGATGTTCCAGGTTTTTTTGTTGATGTTGTTGTTGTTTTGTTTTGTTTTTTGAAACAGGGTTTCTCTGTGTAGCCTGGCTGTCCTAGAACTCACTCTATAGACCAGGCTGACCTCAAACACAGAAATCCACCTGTCTCTGCTTCTTAAGTGCTGGGATTAAAGGCGTGTGCCACCACTGCCTGGGAAGATTTTCCAGATTTGTTGAGTATAGGCTTTTGTAGTAGGATCTGATTTTTTTTTTTTAATTTCCTCAGTTTCTCTTGTTATACCTCCCTTTTCATTCTTGATTTTGTTAATTTGGATATTGTCTCTGTGCTCTCTGGTTAGTCTAGCTAAGGGTTCATGTATCTTGTTGATTTTTTTTTTCAAAGGACCAGCTCCTGGTTTTGTTGATTCTTTGTATAATTATTTTTTTCCTACTTTGTTGATTTCATCTCTGAGTTGGATTATTTCTGGCTATCTACTCCTCTTGGGTGTAATTGTTTCTTTTTGTTCTAGAGCTTTCAGTTATGCTGTCAAACTGCTAGTGTATCCTCTCTCCAGTTTCTTTTTGGAGGCACTCAGAGCTATGAATTTTCCTCTAACACTGCTTTCATTGTCTCTCATAAGTTTTGGTAAGTTGTGCCTTAATTTTCATTGAATTCTAAAACTCTTTAACTTCTTTCTTTATTTTTTCCTTGACCAAGTTATCATTTAGTAGAGAGTTGTTCAGCTTCCATATGTATGTGACTGCATTACTGGAATACTAGCTGTCTCTCGGTCAGATTTTGCTATGGAGAGCTATGCCATAGGTTAACTCCAGTGGGTAGATGGAGACTGGCAGTATCCTTAGATGCATTCTTATACCAGACAATATATATTATTAGGTTCACTTACATATTTAGTATTCCAATTTCACTGTACTTTAAGTTATTCAACAAATACTGGTATTTGGCATTTTTGTCTCAAATGTTATGAAACATTAAGATTTTTGATAAATATTATACCAGACATGTTTTAAATTCATATTAATCAATAGACTATCTTTCATTTTAAATTCTATTTTCAAAGGTAATTTAAGTCACTTAACTTATTAAATATTTTATAGAACATTATCAGTCTTTTTGGCACTAAAACAAACAATTAACTTTTAATTTGATATCTTCATCTTAAGCTAATGTCTACACTGTAAAGTTTTTTGAAATGATGGTAGGTTTTAATGTGCTAATATAAATATCACTATGCTTTTTATTATTGTCTTAGAAGTAGGGATGAGCTTCAATATTGATATTATACTAAGCTTGGGTATTAATGTAAATTTTTAATATATAATATAATCAACATATCATCATTCTACACACACATATACACATGTTTACTGAAATGCTTTCACTGCATCAATTAAGTGAAATTGTGATTGAAAATTGTTCCTGTAAGAATCTAATATTTAATCACTTTGTTTTAAATAATGCATTCATATTAGTATAATATCTCACACTTGTGGACAGGGAAGTGGTCAGAGATATCCCCACTATTGATAACTGAGTGAAGTATTGCAAAGCATGTTTTACTTTAGCCATAGTCTTCTTTTAATTACCATAGCACAATTACTTGAATATGCAGGCATTATAAAATAACAGTTTTTTTATTACTTCCTTCTGCAAGACAACACCATATATAAGCTATAAGGAAATGACACAGATCAAATTTATTATAACTTTAATATGTTCTAATAAGCATATTGTAATCTCTCTGATTTTCACTGTAATATATTAAACTGTTATGCAAGTGTACCTGCTTACCATGAATGACACTGTATTCTTTAGAGGCTGCATTTGGCTTTCATTTCCAGTGCAAGAATATTCTATAGTAGCCTAATTTCCTTCATGCAAAGGCAATATTCAAAAGGTTGAAAGTACAATGCAGATTTAGTACTTCCACGTGTTGCAATTCTCCTTGAGTTCTTCAAGGAAGCTTTTAAAGACTGACCTGGGAGATGCTGCAGAATCTCTTTGAAACATACACATTCAATTTTGTTCTATGTTCTGAAGCAGGAATCTTGCTTTAAAAGAATTTCTAATTCGTCCCAGTGGAAATAGTAGAGAATGTAGAATAAAGCTCTTTCTTACCAGGTAATGTTTACTTTGTTATTGCCTATTAAAAGTCATTCCCTGCTATAATTCCCATGAATGAGATATCATTTTTATGTTATTAGAAAACTTCTTTCAAGGGCAACTCAATGTAGTTAAAAATAGAGCTTTGCAGAGAGTGTGGCTTTCTGCAATGTTAAACCTTCTAATTGACTTATTCAATTGAAGGAGAATGCTAATGAGGCTACCTAGAAAATTCGAATTCTACAAATTTTCTGAAGAAAAGAAAGTCTATTGCTGGAAATAGAGTCATTACTTATAATGAGAAAACTGTGTATTCTACAATGTAGCTCTTCTTTACTATGTTTTGATAGATAGTAGATTTCTCAGACATTTAACCTTATTGTCTGTTTGCTGACAGTCTTGTTTAAGTTTACAGTTTACAATTTTATTTTGGACATTAATGTTTATTGCTAATCCAGTTATATTTTTAACATGCTTTTTCTCTTAATTTGACCTTAGAGTATCAACATTCAGCCTGTACTTCTTTGCCTTCAGTTTCATCGTGTTCTGGTATTAATCATATCTTACATAAATAATCTTATCACTACATATGTAGTTACTGGTGATCTGTAGTACTCAGATTGAGTGGGGTTCTTCTCCATATGATGGCATTATTTGTAATAATTTCTTCTGTCTTCCCAGACAATCTCTAGTTTTGATCTCCTTTTATAGAAAACATTTCGACTCAAATCCTCATTTTAGACACAATTAAACAACTAAGTAGTCACATGGATGAGGAGAATATTTTGAAGGCACTAATTCTAATATGTTTGCTCAGTATTTGTTATCTATAGTAATAGATAATGTATATAAGTCTATAAATACCCTTAGTGTTATCTATAGTAATAGATAATACATATAAGTCTGTAAATACCCTTAGTGTTTACTTAGGCTGGTTCTCTCTCTCTTCCTTTGTATTATTTATAGGGAACACTATTTCATTAGCAAATTAAAAATAAATAATATATAACATTTAATAATATATAATTTAATTAAATTATACAATATCTGTGACAATACTTCCTTAACAGCCATAGATAATGCCCCCAGTGCCAGGCATGGTAGAATTCCCTCTAGATTGCTAGTCACAGAGTACCTAGAAACTCCCAACATAATCATTGGCCTTTCTTGCTCCCCAGGAACTTCAAATTAAGATTCTATAGCTATAAATATTATCCAGTATAGACACAGAATTTGGAAGATTTAACTGACATGAAAGTCTCCTTCTTGGGGACTAGCACTCATAATGAAGGAATGCTTATAAAGCTCCCAAGAGAGAAAAAAAGGATTGATAGGCTACCCTGGTATAAATCCTATGGACAAGAATAATAACCATCCTGATAAGATATTCTTAATAGGACTAAACCCAACACAAAGAACTACAAGCAACAAAAGAATACTGAAAGACAGAGAGACAGTCTTTTCTAGAGAAGAATTCTTCAATTTACTTTCTGATACCAAATGATCAGCCCTGCAAGCATACCTATGGACAATGTTGTACAGACTAAGCACCATGTACATATGTATTTAGGAATTTATTTATGTAACAACGTAGAATGGAAAATAGGTCTTAAATTTAAAAAAATGAAAGTATATAATAGAAATTGGAAGGAGGATAGGGAAGGGGAAAATTTATTCATATTTTAATCTTGAAAGGGTTAAAGATAATTATAGATACTTAACATTGTTTAGTAGTAATAATTTTGTCTTGGAAATTGCCAGTATCTTGGAAACTGAACCAAAGATCAATTTAACAGGAAAAAATGAATCTCTAGTGCTATAATCCTAGTTCAGTTCCATGGCTGGTGATGCCACAAAACCTGGAGAACAATCTACTAACTTAATGTTACTAAACCAGTATAGTTTCCAGCTGTCCAAAATGTGTAAATATCCACAGACAAATGAAGCTCATACCTTTATCAGTAATGTTTCTTTTCACAGTACATTGAGCATATTATATAGATGCGTATTCTTTTCAAAAGGTGAAGGATGACTGACCATGGGGTGCTCATATAGATATGCTACATTTGCAATAAAACTTTAACTCCTTTGACTGAGAAATGTTACAGAGGAGGGGTAAAAAGATCAAGAAGAAATAGAATGTCCTTGTTAGGCTTTCTGCTTACTATGATAAAACATGTCCAAAAAACAAGTTGTGAAAGACTTGGTTTATTCCATTCACAGTTCCAAATCATCAAATGCAGCAAGGACAGGAACTCAAGGAGAGCAGGAACTTAGAAGCAGGGGCTGATGCAGAAGATATGGAAAAGTGGTGCTTAATGGATTTCTCCTTATGGCTTACTCAGCCTGTTTTCTTATAGAACTCAGGAACATCAGGCTAGGAATGGCACCCTCCACAATGAGCTATGCCCTTCCCAATCAATCACTAATTAAGAAAATGCTCTACAGTCTGGTACAGAGCCTGATCTTACGGAATCATTTTCTCAGTTGAGATTCCTTTTCTCAGATGACTAAGTTTGTGTCAAGTTGAGCAGCAATAAGACAAGAGTAGCATTGCAGCTTAGAGTATTCAGTACATGTCAGGCGTATTGTACCCATATACTCACACCAAAATAGTTGCCTAAAGGACACATGCATAATGAGAGTACCAGTTAACATGCCAGTGTGGATTGTGAAACTTTCACAAACCCTCAACCCTAACTGAAGATATACATGCAATTAATAGTTATTGAGAAAGAAAGAAACAGTATTATCCAAGCATAAGATTGATGATACACTGTCTCATTCTGTGTGAGAGGTAGAAAAAATATGCAGCACTCAAAACACTAAGTAGACTCTGTACCATATAAAACACAATAGTAAAGAAGAGGTTGTCCATTGTGGGAGAGTGGGAAGGAGATGAAGACCTGAGGGAATGTGGAAATGTCAATAGTAGTCATAAATAAAACTTTCAAAAGTTATTTAAAACAAATAAAGAAAAACCTACATGGTAAGACAGTAGAATGAAATTAGACATAATAAAAGTACTAACTTTGTGATACTTGTCAGGATTTCTGAAGAAATTATGAAGGGAAAAGGCTCAAGTAGATAGATCTTTTAATCCTATTTCATTGTTATAGTGAAGAAACAAACCTTCTGAGAGTGTGAACATGTTTAAAAGAGGAATCACATATGTGTATTTGATCCAAATGAATATAACAAAACTTACTGTAATAATTATAATAGTCATAAAAGGTCAAACTAAAGTTTGTTACAAGTCACACATAATTCACATAATAAAAATGGACAGTGAAATACAAAGATTAGCAGGCTATGGGGATCAACACTGAATAGTAAGCCTGTAATTAGTTCATATTGTTGTTCCTTCAAAGGGGGTGCAAACCCTTTAAGCTCCTTGGGTCCTTTTTCTAGTTCTTTCATTGGGGACCCTGTGCTCAGTTCAATGAATGGCTGTGAGCCTCTCCTTCTGTATTAGTTAGGCAATGTCAGAGCCTCTCAGGAGACAGTTATATCAGGCGCCTGTCAGCCTGCCCTGACTGGCATCCACAATAGTGTTTAGGTTTGGTGATTGTATATGGGAAGGATTCCTAGGTGCAACAGTCTCTGGATTGTCCTTTCTTCAGTCTCTGCTCCATGCTGTGTCTCTGCAACTCCATCCATGGGTATTTTATTCCCCCTTCTAAGAAGGATCGAAGTATCCACACTTTGCTTTTCCTTCTTGAATTTCTTGTGGTTTATGGTTTGTATCTTGGGTATTCTGAGCTTCTGGGCTAATATCCACTTATGAGTGAGTACATACCATGTGTGTACTTTTGTGATTGGGTTAACTCATTAAGGATGAAATTCTCCAGATCCATCCATTTCCCTAAGAATTTCATAAATTCATTGCTTTTAATATCTGAGTAGTATTCCATTGTATAAATGTACCACATTTTCTGTATCCAGTCCTCTGTTAAAGGACATACATACATGAACCAAAATGTCTGAATTCCCCATTGAAATTTTGAGCTTCTTTAAACTTGTGTGAGAAGTGGTCCAAATGAAGAATGTAGAGATTTTACAATACTATTAACTATATTGATATTGATTGGAAACTGAATAAAAATATATTAAGGTGAAAAGTAATATTTCACCACTTATATAACTTTATAGTGAATTCACAAAAATGAGGAATGACAGAGACCAAAATGTAAAGAGGCAGATGATTTACAGATAATTTACAAGTGACAAAATTTCAAATCATTTCATTTATTCTTGTATAGATCTTATTTCATCTTTCATTTTATGTTTTTCCATTTTCCTTTTAAAACTTCTGTCATTTTAATGTGACATCATTACAGTAATGATTCAGTGTTTCCCACTGTGTTCAGTTTATCTCATAAGTGTTGTTATTTCATCAGTTACTTTAGATGATAGAAGCATGTTATAGCATTTGATCTCTCTCAGTGTATGTACAAAGGTCATGTCAGAGAAGGTGAAACATGAAAGAAGCAACACACTCTTCGACATGATGAGTAGTACTCACTACAAAGACATGAGGCCAGAGGAGACTGCCAGAGGTGGTGGGAAGTCTCCATTCTCTTCTCAAGTGCTCATGAGATCTTAGCTGACCCTGAACCAAGTGTTAAGAACCTTAAAGCAGGTTGACTAGATTCTGCAGAGACCATCTCTGTGATCATCAGCAGGTAGCCATCAAGGATGGCAAATCAGACACTGCCTTTTCACAATGGAAAGCAGCATTATTCAATCATACCTGAAGAAAAACAGTTTTACTCTTTAGACATAAAGAAATGCTTTGGGTATGTCTTTACTTACTTATATTTTTTTTTCTTATTCTCTAGATATTAATTTTCACATGCTTTATATTTTAATTTAAAGAATGATTACATCATTTAAATCCTATGCCTCTCCATTCAATATCTCCTACATCAACAATGTCCCATTAAAATCAATGTCATCTTATGCTTTAATAGTTATTGTCACACATATGTCAGTAAATGTGTAGCTATCTGTGATGCTTTAGTTATGGATGACCACTTGGAATTGGATAACCACTTTAATGGCTCAGTTCTCATAAAGAACATTCCACCCTGTCTCCATAGTCTTTAATTTCTATTAACTCTTCCCATTGATCATTAGTTATCCCCCTCTTAAACCTATAAAGAATTTTCAAGTTGAAAGTTGTTACTTATTAACTTGTTTCCTCAAAAATGTAGATGTTTAAACTAATTTTAATAATATGTGTAGAAAAATAAATATCAAATTTT
>JADRCD010246252.1:0-10478 GCA_019843815.1 Montemys delectorum | reverse complement strand
GCCAGGCCCAAGTCCACCTCTATACATAGTCTGTGTGTCACCTATACTGATTGGATAAAGCCCTATTTTAAACATTCACATTTGCGGAAAGCAAAAATAACACCGCCAACCGTCGTCCCCTTATGGCATGAATGTCACCCCCATGCCGAAAAGGGTTCCTTCCTCTGAGTAGGCTTGTGCGTAGGTGACAAGTAGGCACCCCTAACAACTGGAGCTTCTACTTTCTCTCCCTGTTGGGCTGTAGTCATCCCAGTCCTACCTTTCTCCCTAGGACAAGCCCTCTGCCCTCTCTTCTGCCACTAAAACGTGCCCAGCAGAGGCTGAGAACATCTGGAATAAAGCTATGGTTATAAAGCTGTGACTCAGAGGCAAGGAAAAGAAAAAGAAAGACCCTTGAAATCTTAGTTTCTTAATTGGCAAGTACAACTAACTAGGCACATTTTTAACATTGGTGCACATGTTAAAGATTGAGTCCTGTTAAGAACCTCTGAGTTAAGTACAATTCCTGTACTGATTTCATAGATACAGAGACCCAGAGGTAGGACACGATGCAAACCTAGGCAGTCCAACTGGAGACCTTTACAGTTATGGTAAGCAGTCAAGGTGGGTCCCCACAGTCAAGGTGGGTCCCCACAGAACCACTCAGGATTGCTTACCCCCTCAACTATCAAATCTGCATGACCACAGATATGCTCTGTAACTGGTTGAGGTTTGCGTATCTGTTTGTTTGTTTGTTTGTTTGTTTCAGATAATCAACCCAAGAACACTCTATGGACTTGGGGGATTAAGAACTACGATTCTGTTAATAAAATAAAATTAAATATAGTCACCTTCTCTCAGGCAAGCAGAATTTTGAGTTCTCCATTTTTACTTTTCTTTGAGGCTGGCCATGCCTCGGGCAGTAAGAACACCCTGAAGATAGTCCCAGACACTGTGAAGCACATGTACTTCGTGGCTAATCGAGAGGAAAGAGTTTCTGCTCATCAGGAGATTATAGTCCAAGGAAGAATCGTTCTGGCACTGTCATATGGCCCTGACTGTCGTCACAACACAACAGATTTTTTTTTTTTCTCGAATTTCTTCCTGTAGTTAGCAAAATATAAAACTGAAAGGTCTGGCACACAGAGTGTATGTCTCTCTCTCTCTCTCTCTCTCTCTCTCTCTCTCTCTCTCTCTCTGCCTCCTTCCCTCCTTCCTTCCCTCCCTCTTTCCCTCTTTCCCTCTTTCTTTCTTTCTTTCTTTCTTTCTTTCTTTCTTTCTTTCTTCTTTCTTTCCTTCCTTCCTTTCTTCCTTCCTTTCTTTCCTTTGGCATTTTCAAGGTTGGCCTCGAACTCAGATATCCACCTGCCTCTGCCTCCCCCAGTGCTAGGATTAAAGGTCCTAGGCCACAACTGGTTGTCATAATTTCTTAATACCCAAAGTTCTGAAAAATCTTCCTCCTGAGTTCTACTCTCTCTGAGAACCCAACCCTGGCCAACACCCCCCAACACACACACACACAGCTGGGCAATCAGACCCAGCATGGTTTGGTTCTAACATGGACATGGGTACTTACCTTCAGAATAGCTGTGTGGCTCCTTCAAGGATTTCTAGCTAAATAATGCCCGTGTAGGTGTGGTAGCAGTGGTGGGTTCCTTCATACAAAGTCAATTTCCAAAAAGTTTTTTTTTTTTAAGTGAAATCACGAATTCCTTTTGTGGTTTAAAATCAAATAAGCTGAAACTCCACAGTAGGACTGACTATTAAAAGAGAAGAAACTTATAAATAGAAAAACAGTGGCCAACTTTAGGGTAAGGAAGACAATTAAGGACTCCACACTGTCTCCCTTCTGGCATTTGTCAGAGTTCTGAGTTAGTTTATGGTACCATGAAAAGGCATAGTCTGAGATTTGCTGGAGTAGCTGGGAGTCATGGGTAGCCACCATGCCTTTTATTCTTACAGATGACTCCAATCGCTTTTTTACAGATGAACTCAGTGATTGCCTGACTGACCTCAGGTCTTGAGCAATTGATGTGACTAACATTGCCAGTATTAACCCATGGTGAGCAGGCACACTTGGTTAGACAGGCAAGGTATGCCCTGTTGATGACTTTATATGGGAACTCGAGAGCAACAAAGGAAGTGACTCAGCATCGTTACCTTTCTCTCTGAGGAGAAAGTTTTCTTAGGTTTCCCTGAAGGGTTTCTGTGTATGTCGAAGGTTTTCAGTGTATGTCAAACCTTAACATGACTTAAGAAAGAAAGAATGAAGGCCAGACCACCCACCAGTTGATCGAAGGTCATGCTTATATTTTGGGTCTCCCAATCTGGCATAATATGATAATTAAGTGTGCCATTAACAGAAGAAACCGTTTACAAAAGGTGAGCCTTAGACTGGAGACGAAGCGCTGCATTAAGTTAAACTTAGCCTCAGATGAGATGCCACACTCTTGGCCAAGCACAAACATTCTTAGTTTCTCTGGGGCACAGCAGGGAGAGAGGGCGTTGCTTTGTACTTAGTAGGAGGTCTTTCCATAAAGATGTGTATAGCTCTCAGCACACACACGTATGTGAAGAAGGCTTTTTCTGAGGACCTCTGCCTAAGACCCAGGGCTTGGCCAGCTCCTCTCCAAGCCCAGGGACAGACACGTGAAAGTTAAGCATCTAAAGAACTTGTTACTTTTTATCATACTTGTTAATGTATTAAAAGGTACCTGGTTTATTGAAATGAGTGTTCCACAGTCAAATGACTAAAAAGTAATTATTGTTTCCACTTTATGGGGGGGGGGAAGTGAGGCTAAGTAAAAGCTTGTGCCTTTGTATGGCTTTTCACCAACTTTCCCAATTATCGAATGCTGCAGCCCCGGTCAAAACGTTAAGTAGGCAATTGAATACAAGCCTATGAGGTGGGGGAGGGGGTGTCACAGGACCATACTCCATTAGAGGCTAATTAAGCTGTTTCATAGCCTTAAGCCAACTGCCTGCCTACGGGGCCAGCTGGTCCAAAGACGTGGAGAGGCAGGATTAGGAGCCGCTATCCCTGTGAAGGGGAAAACGGCATGTACGGTGAGGGCGAGTAAGTGAGGAGCACGGCCGTGGTGTCATGGGGCCACACGCACTCTAGATGCAACCCCTTAGCTATGCCCTTAAAACTTGGAAGGACAGGAAGGGACAGTTCACCACCAGAAATAAACCCTTACTAAGCAACCCTTGAGCCTGCCCACAAGCTCAGATGCGGAGTAGAGTGGCTGTTCACTTTGGTTTGAGCCAGGAGACCTGCCTATCAGGCCTATCTCGGGCTGCCCCTCTCCTCTTCTTTTTGTCTTTTGAACTCCTCTTGGGCCTCCTTCACCCCCTTTCTCGGCTGTTATTCCTCCACACCCCTGACTTTTTATGTCCGACAATTGGGTCTGTCTGGCCTTTCTCCTACTCTAAATCTTGGTACATCTTATCTGTGATCTGTCTGTCATCCTGGCTTGCGTGTTGTATGTTAACAAAAAAGGCGATCCACAGGGTTTCCCAGTCTAGAATATCAGGGCAGGGAAGATGGCTTCCTGGCCTTTCATAGGTTACTGTGGATTGTCCCAGGCCAGTTGGAAGCAGGATATGATTAACCAGACAAGTCAGCTGCTTGTGCAGTCACATAGGTCGCATATTTCTGTAATTTTAGGAAGGATTCTCTCTCTCTCTCTCTCTCTCTCTCTCTCTCTCTCTCTCAAGTGTTGATGTTACATTTTAAGCCCCAAACTCTTCAGACGTTTTTGATTCTGTCTACTTTGGAAAATGTGTGTTAGCTACGATGTTATTTAGAATGACTATGTCGTATCTCACCAGCATGTACACTACATTATTAAAAATTACCTTATGTCTTAGTCGCTGTTCTATTACTGTAAAGAGACACCATGGCCGAGGCAACTCTTTAAAAAGAGAGTATTTAATTAGGGACTTGCCGACTTAGAGTTACAGAGCCTTAGTCCGGAAATATCATTATGGCCCGTGTGTGATCCTGGGGCAGCTGAGCGCTACATCGTGATCTCAAAGCAGAGAGAGACAGAGACAGAGACAGAGAGAGACAGAGAGAGAGAGAGAGAGAGAGAGAGAGAGAGAGAGAGAGAGAGAGAGAGAGAGACAGAGAGACAGAGAGAGAGACAGAGAGAGAGACAGAGAGAGAGACAGAGAGAGAGACAGAGAGAGAGACTGGGCCTGGTGTGGGCTTTGGAAACTTCAAACTCCACCCTCAGTAACACACACACTGCCTCCTATAAAGTCACACCTCCTAGGCCAAATAGTCTCACCCTCTAGTGACCAAACATTCAGCTCTGTGATGTGAGGCTATGGAAGTCATTCTTATTCAAAGCACCACACTTTATTTAAAACATGGAATCGATTTACTCGCCATCTTTCTCATAATAACTTAGACTCTCCAGGCAGGTCATGCTTGACTTGTTTATTGTTTTTATTCCAACATTTCAGACGATAAAAGGTTTCCTAAAAATCAAGCTTTTCATTCTCCCTTCTTTAGGGCCCCGCCCCCTTCACTCTTTTATTTCTCCCTGCCTCCCAGAGAAGGGTCTGGGCACATTTTAGGAACAAAAATGAATCTTCGTTAACCAGTAAACGAATCTTCGTTAACCAGTAAATGACTCGATGGTAGGCCCGAGCAGACACTCTGTGGTATGGAGTCAGTGGTTAAAAGTTTATTTGAAATAAATGGAGATAAACTACCACAATTTATTTAGGGAGATTTTTACTAGCTGAAAAGAAAGAATGGTTTACAAACGAGGCATTAAATGCTTCGACCTGTATATGGTATTAATGCAGTCTAAAAGCCACACCTTTAGAAACAAGACTCAGAAGTCGCAAAAATCACCATTTCACTTTTTCCTGCCTTCTAACTGTCTGAACAACAACAACCAATTGTTTAAGATAAAATAGAACTTTAAATAGATTGTTATCACTACAAATTTGAAACTACTATATCCTCAATTTAAGAGGAAAAAAAAAAAATAACTCAACAGTTGAGTCAATCCAGAATAGACACCTTTGGGTATGTTATTCCCCTTTATCACACCAGCCTCTGCCTCCAACAAGATCCCTTCACTCGATCAGCCTGTATATCGTGTAGGAGCCTCCAAATCAAGTGAAGACATCACCTTTGAAAGGTCAGGGGTTATTAACCAATAAAGACTTCCCTCTGGGCTCAGAATACTGACTGCTTTCTGTGGCAGCTGTGGGTGAGGAGGGCAGCCAGGGGGGCTGGGTTTTGCTGCTGAGCTTAATGGGATTACAAAGGAAGGCGAAGCCAGCCAGCCACATTTCAAGCCAACAGACCTTTCTTATATTTACTACATGTTTTCCTAGTAACCGTTTATTTTGCTGAAAACACTTAAATAAAAATCTCCAGAGTCTTCTGAGAAGTTGGTTTCATATTGCCTACTCAAACACCTGCCTGATTTTACTGCTTTACTATTTTAGTATGTCCTGAGAACACATGTTCCCTTCTATATGATTTTAGTCGGTATTTGTATGTTTGCTATTCATACAGCCTCTTGGAATAGAAATAAGTGCAGAAGATTTTTCTGGCTATGTAGAGAAACAGGAAAGCCGTTTTCATCCAAGCTAATACATATCAATTTTCCTATGTGAGTACCAACTTTGGAATACATTCTCCTAGTTGTGAGTTGCTGTATCCTAAGACTTATTAGACAGATGAACACACTTGGGGCCACACACACTTCTCTCTTGTCTTTATTCCAGAAGAGATACCACTGTATTAACAAGCAGGTCTGGATCAGTACTTGGGTGCTGGAAGACATCTATGTCAGGGTTCCTCTCACTCAGTGTGCCACAGGCTAGACACTGGTCAGGCCTATGAGACATATCTTAACACAAAAAGCAAGGGAAGCCAAAAATCCTCCTTGAGAACCATTTGAATCACCTCTAAGTCCCATTTCAGGATAATGGCTATACAACCCTGCACAGAATGAAATGTCCACAGTCATGCACAGTATATGCATACGCATGGCCACTTGGAAAAATAACACATTTGCAAAATAACACCTATCAACCCTTGGCTGTCTCCAGCTCCCCAGTGCTTGACTTTGTACCCATGATTCAAACAAGAAACCCTTAGATTCAACAAGACGCTTGGCTTCAGAGACAGGTTTAGGCTTTGACCTCTTGGCTTCAGTCCTCAAGACTTGTTCCCAGGCTGTGTACCTTGGGCATTGTCTCCAGGAAGCCACTCCAGCCTTGCTTAGACAGCAGGTGTCTGGACCCAGCATCGTATCTGCCAAGGCTGCTGGCGCTCCCTTTCCCAGCCATGGTCCGGGCCTTTTCTTCTTCCTATTTGTTATTTGCTGCGTTTCTTTTATGAAGTGACTTGGTCATCTGGTTGATTCTGCTGTGGTTGATTTGTCTTTTAGAGGAATCTCTCAAAGCCAGAAAGTGTGCTTTGCATTCCTTAGATTGTGGTGTAGAATTTAAATCAGGTATAGTGGCTGAAATGAGCACCTCGCTTATGAACATATTTGGGCAGGAAGCAGTAGGCTTCGCAGCTTCTGGGCAAAGTGTTGCCCACCTTACGGTGGTTTCCTAGACCCCCACACGTGTCCTTTTGCTGTGGCAGCTGCATTGTCTTAGTTCCCAGTCCACTGGGCTTCACTGCTCTCGGCTCCCGCTCTGACTGATATGAAGAAAATAATGCTGGTGACTTCGTTTCACTCACTGTAAAGAGAACAGGAATGATTTATATGTAGGGACCCACCACCATACTTCTGTCAACACCGCCCCATCTTGGTACTGACGCTAACAAACAGGAAGGCCAGCTTCCACCTGTAAAGTATACTATCCATGTTTCTTCACATAGCTGACCCTTTTGCCTGTGTGTCCCTGGCTTTGAGCACAGTATGGAATGCAGTGGCCTAAGCAATATTCAGGCTGTCCTTGATAACCACAGTTTAGCATTAGCTATTATGAACACGGAGTACTTTTTTATTTTAATAGAAATCATCAAATAACTTCAAAGGAATTCAGACGAAGACATATTTCTAGAGGGTTAGGACTCCCAAGGAAGGCACAAAACCACCAAGAGGAAGCTGGCCATGGCCACAGCTCAAGATAAGAATGGGTTGCAGAATCTTGGAAGGATAGAGCCAATTGTTAACCCCAGGTTGATACATGTGCCTTTAATCCCAGGGAAGCAGAGACAGTGGGTCCGTATGAGTTTATGTAGCAAGTTCCAAGCCAGCCAGGGCTTTATTGTGAGACACTGCCTCAACAAAATTAAACAAAACACCCTGAGGAGAAGCATTGCCCCTCTCCAATCCCATAGGTGCGCCCCTCACTGTAACTACACTGCAGACCACTCGCTACCTCTGCATTTCTCTGCTGTCAATCTCCTTTCTCTCCCTCCTAGACAACTAAAAACCTGCGAGCACTCTCAGTTTCTATCTCCTCCAGTTTCTCTCCAACAACAAGAACATTCTAGATTGTTTCCTTTCGGAGTGCTAAGTATGTGGTTCATTCTATTTCCTAATTTTCTGCTTTGAATTTTACTTTTTTATTGTTCAAGTTCCTCTATATGTCTTCTGAGACGTCCTCTGGAAGAGTAGCCACAATGGTCACCTCTTCTTCACACAACAGCTCTGCTTAGACCCAGCAGCCAGATCTTTCTCCTCTTCCAGGAGATTACAAAAAAAAAAAAAAAATGGCACTTTCTCCATGAGGTCCACCCTGGTGCATCTGTGTTCAAATCCGCTCCGCTCCCAGCTCCTCTCACTGCTCAGCATTTTAAGCAGCAGTTGTTACTTTCCAGTGCGCTATGTATTGAGTTGTTGGCACTTACCTATTATTCTCTGCAACATAGCTCCTTCCCCTCTCCTCCTGGAAAATTGGCTCACCAGGGGTAGAGGTTCCTCTCTCCTTGACTGACTGCCTTGACTGCCTGCCCCATCTCCTTGAAGGCTGAGCATAGCTTTATAAATGTACTGAGGAAGAGGAGATTTGTACGTCAAAGCCCTGAGTGATAATGCTGTATGGAAAAGAGACTTCTACAGAGGGCTCAGAGCTGAAGAAGCAGGAAGCCCAGTTGGGAGCCTCCCATGCTATGCTAGGTAAGAGCCAGGTGGGGTAGGGCCAGGCAGTGGGGAGGATTGACCAGGAGGAAGGAGCCTGGTGCTCTCATTTCTGCCCCAGCCACCTCCATTCACTGGCCCAGTGAATATATTTTGTTGATAATTACTTTTTTAAATTAAACTGAATTAATATCTGCTCATGGAAAATAACAAATCACTGACAATTATTTTAGGTTAAGTTCAAAAAATTTCCTTTGAAAAAATGATGTGTCTTTGCCCGGCTGTGGTGGTTCATGCTTTTAATCCCAGCACGGAGGGGCAGAGACAGGCAGATCTCTGAGTTTGAGAGTAACCTACTGTAGAGTGAGTTCCAGGACAGCCAAGGCTATATAGAGAAACTCAGTCTTGAAAACCCATCCCCTGGGGAAAAAAAAGAGAGAGGAAAGAAAGAGAAAGAAAGAAAAGAAATTAAAAGGAGGAAACGTTGGGGTATCTTTTTGTCTTATATGGTTTTAATTTAATCATATGGCAACATCAGGTGCTGAAAAATTCATTCTTGAGTAAGTCATGCAGTTTTTAAATTAAAAAAAAAATTTTTTTGAAACACCGGTGAAGAAATACCATTTCTGTAATTGTAAAGATTTCATATACATAAAAATCTAAGCATAACAGCTTTTGCAGCTTTTTAAAAAACCAGACAAAGAATCAGGATTCCAGGCTGTCGCCCATGTCCTGTGTTTCCAGCCTTGAAGATTCGCTCCCGGTCTCCAGCTCTAGAGAAGATTCAGTCAGTTGTACCATAAGCTTGAAGCACTGGGAAGCTGGCCAGAACTGCCCCAGAATGTGCCCCTTTGTCTCTGCCAGCCTGGATCTGTGGGTGAGCCTGCTCTGCTAGGAGAATATACTAGAGAGGAGCAGCCCCCTTCCACGCAAACTTTCTGACCAGCGAGGCTATGTATGGTGTCAGAGTAAACCCTGGAGGTAATTCCCCCGTGGGGGCCTCAGAGTTCTCTCTCCTCCGCAGGGCCCTGCAAGGGAGGATCAGATAGCTCTTGGCTTGACTCACAGAGCCAGGCTCCGTTAGACTTGCCTCTTCTAAATTTAGAGCACTTCAGTAAACAGTCCCGCGAATCTGATGTGTGCTTGCTGGGAAGGGCATGGCCACGTCCTCCCCAATCTCACGCACGTATTTATAGCTTCTGGGCCTCCTTATCAAATTGTCATCGGCTTCCCTTTTTAACCTTAAACTTCAATCTTCAATCAGGTTGTGTTTGGTGCTGTCCACAAGTTAATTGGAAGAAAAAGACCCCTGGCTCAGAGCAGGATGAATTAAAAAAAAACAAAACAAAACAAAACAAAAAAACAACATTGAGCTGACAATTCAGTCAGGCCTCTGAACGCGTCAGGAAAGGTCTGCCAGACTGCTGAGACTGATGTCCCTGTGGTTGTCATGGGACACCTTCACCCATCAAAGACCTAGTCAAAAAGGCTGAGACCTTGTGCTGCTCTGCACGGGTTCTCCTGCAGAGTGGCTTCAGGAGCAGTGATAAAGGGACACACCCGACTTGATTGTTTGAAAGGATGCTGATGGTGGAGGTGCTGTCCTTATCTTTTGTTTCATGCACCCCTCTGACCCAACAGAAACAAAAATCTCCCTTTTCTTAGCCAGTGCCCGATCTTTCGATCTTTCAGTTTCTGTTTACCTTCCCCTAAAAAACAAAGATCAGAATGGAGAACACATTAGGTGCGCAAAGCCCAGCCTGGGTTCAGAAGGGAACCTGTGTGAATTTCGGGGTTGGTGGGGGAACCTGCGCTTTGTGGCTCACGGTCTGAAATAATTCCTCCCCACCGTGAGGTCTGCTGTTGCTGAGGAGGACAAGCAGGGCTCCACAGCCTCCTATCTCCCTCCTCTACCATTTTCAAAATCTGTTAGGTTTGGAGCTTATTTGTTTTCTTGCAGCCAACTCGTATTTTATTAGTTTAAATATATCAATCGAGCAGATTTATAGTGACAACTTAATAAAAAACAATCAGCCTAAACGCAAACCTGTGGTTGGGATGGCTAGTTAAATATGAAGGAGCTGATAAAGCACAGGACAAAGAGGCAAAGATGAGTGGAAATTCTGCCAGGCTTTGTATTTTGCCCTTTTTCAATTTCTCCTTTGGTCACTACCAGCAATTTGTATGTTCTTGGTAAGCTCCATCAGCCCTTCTTCCAAATAGGTAGAAAAATTAGATTCTGTGCATTTATAAATGAGCAATCCGATTATAGCGGAAAATCTCCCCTGCCATTTGTTTTAACTTGCAACATATAAATTATGTTTTCTGCTTTACAAGGGGAACGTAGTAGGTCCTTTTAAGTTAGTTATGCAAAACAAAGCTTTTACGAATGGGCGTCATGCTGTGGGTAGAAGAACTAGGAGA
>JADRCD010246235.1:0-11573 GCA_019843815.1 Montemys delectorum | reverse complement strand
TGTACCAACATGCAGAAAAGTATAAGGCAGAGTTGAATTTAACAAAAGCATCAAGAGTGAGCATGAATAGAAACTTCATTCAAAAACAACAGGCAACGTATTTTTTAGGCTCACATGCAGCATTTACCAACATAACACTTTCTGGGCCAGAAAGCACACCTTGAAATTTTTAGAAGTATATATTGTATATTATCTTGCCATAGAAAATCCAAATAAAATTCACTCACTAACAGCTATAAATATTAAAGTTTGATATTACCACAATTCTAACTAATCCATGGCTCAGTAAATAAATGTCAAAAGAAGTTTAAAAGGTTTTAAATAAAACTGAAATAAATAAAAATAAAATATGAATATATAAATACAAATATGATGTGAACATTTTAAGGATAAATCTAAGCAATACATAGAGGGAAGTTTTAGGAGATTCATCTAAAGGAAACTACATATAGAAAAATTAGATCTAAAGTAAGAGTAAAATAATTTTAAAAATAGGGTTGAGATCAATTAATTTGAAAAATGAATATCAGCAGGGAAATTTGATAAAACCCAAAAGCTTGTTCTTTGAAAGGATCAATAATATTGATTACTCTCTCAACAAATAAGAAAAGAAGTGGAAAATATAAGATATAAGAGATGAGATATCACTAGAAACAGCATAGATATTAGAGGGTAAAAAATAGATATGAATCACTAGGTCCCCACAAATTTGATAGTCTAGATTAGTCCTTAACCTGTGTGTCATGACCCCTCTGGCAAACCTCTATCTCAAAAGTACTTACATTGCAGTGTATAATGATAGCAAAACTACAGTTTTGAAGTAGCAACAAAAATAACTTCATGGTTGAGGGTCACCACAACATGAGGAGCTGTATTCAAAGATCACAGCATTAGGAATGTTGAGAACCACTGATCTAGATGAAACAGAACAAGTCCTGAAAGATAATAGCATTTTCCTCTCCCTACCTCTGCCTGTCACCTTCTCTAAGCCCCTTCCTCATTTATCCCCATATACTCCTCCTCTATTTCCCTTCTTCAAAGGGCAGGCCTCCCAGGGATATCAATGGAATATACCACATCAACTTGCAAAAAGACTAGGCACCTTCCCTCATATTAAGGCTAGATGAGGCAACCTAGTAGGAGAACACGGATCCCAAAAGCAATCAAAAGCATCAGAAACATCCCTGGCTCTCTCTATTAGGTAATCTAAGCTATACAACTATAACATATATGCAGAGGGCCTGAGTTAGATTCATGCAGACTCCCTGATTGTCATCTACCAAACATTTAAAGTAGAAATTGTATCTGTTCTCTGAAATATCTTGGAGAAAATAAAGGTAATGGGAATAGTCTCTTACTCCACAAAGCTAACAGTGGAGTTGTCTAACAAAACTAGACAAAGGGCTGACAAAAAGAAAAACGATGGAGCCATGCTTTAGATAAGCAGTGCACAAAAATTTATCAACAAAATATTATACTATTATATTAACTGTGTATGCAAAGAATTATACTTCATAGTCAACTTGAGTTTATCATGTGTGTTAGGTTCACTTAACATTTGAAAAACCATTAGTGTAACAAGCTAAAGAGAAAGAAAAATCATGATTATATTAGAAAATGCAGAAATAGAATTTAACAATAAATACCCAGTGCTCATTTCAGGTGAGCTGTCTACACTAGCAAAAGTAGAATGTTCTTAATTTTACAAGGAACATCTACAAAATGCCTAAAGTTAGCATTATCATTAATTAGGAAAAGCTTGAAGCATGACTACTTCAAGAAATGAGATAAGAATATCTCATCATCATTGTTTTTCAACATTGCACTAAAAACATAGCAATATAAAAAATTGAAACAATGAGAAAGAAGGTATACAAATTTTCAAAAAAGGAAGTAGAATTGTTAACTTTGTGGATAACAGTACATCTAAACAGATAACCTGAAAGAACCATAGGACCTTCTGGTACTAAGGAACTACTGAAATGTTGCATGGAATAAAGTTAATCAACAATTGACAGTAGAATTTGTAATTAAAAACATATTACCATTGAGATAACAACTCTCCCAATGAAATGTTTAGCTAGATATGTATGGGGAAAAAACCCTACAATGTTCCGATGAAAGACAACTAATCAACTGGAGTGAGGCTTCGGGTTCATGAATGCAAAGATTTTCTATTTTTAAGGTGTCTGTTTTTTCTTAGTCGACCTATATAGTAAAAGTCTGTGAGTCATAACAAACTGATTCTAAAGTATTTGCACGAGGCAAACAATTGACAACAGCACTTCAATGTTAAAGGAGAACCAAGCCTGATGGCCTACAGCTGTCAATGAAGAGATAGCTACATTAGTCGGGACAATGCTCTATTGGTGAGAAAATGATCAAGAGAACAGACCAGAAATGCACATAAACATAGCAAACTCAATGCCAACAAATCAGTAAATATAATACAGTGGAGAAATTAATGTCTTTTCAAAAACGCTGCTAAAAATAGTAGACATTTATGTGTAAAAACAAGAGCCTAAACATAGATCTTTCAATCTTCATGAGAACTAAGAATTAACTCAAAATACTTTCTAAACCAAATATATAAAGAAAAACTGTAAAATTACCAGAGGAAAACAACATAAAACCTAGAAGAACTTCTTTTCAGATCTAACTTCAAAAGCAAAATCCCTGAAAGAAGAGACAAATATGACTTTAATAAAAACATAAAACTCTGCTCTATATGTAAGAGACTGAGAAGGCAAGATACAGACTAAAAGGAAAATTTTAAATATTCATATCATAGAGTAGTACTACCCAAAATACACAAAGAACTCTTAAAACTCAGTGAGAAAATGACCCCTCCTAAAATGCAGAAAGAAAAACCTGAACCAGCATTTTATTAACAAAGATATGTAAACTGGATAGTGGTGGTCCCTTTAATCCCAGCACTCAGAGTCGAGGGGTGAGGGAAAAGGGGGCAGAAGCAGGTGAATCTCCGAGTTTGAGGTCAGCTTTGTCTGTAGAATGACTTCCAGAACATCCAGAGCTACATAGAAAAACCCTGTCTCAAAAAGTCAGAGAAAGAGCGAGGAGGGGGAGAAAACTCTGTGAAGCAGCATATGAAAGACATTCAACATGTCACTAGGACTTGTAAACTAAACAATGGCATACTGTACTTCTATTGGAATGACCAAAGCACTGACAACACCAAATGCTGTCAAGGATTTGGAACCATGGGATATCTCACTCCCTGCTAGTAGGAAGGCAAAATTGTACCACTACTTATAAGAGAATGTGCCAGGGTCTTTCAATGCTAAACACTGAATCACTATAGAACTCATAAATTAGGCTCTGCTATTTACCCAGAGGAGAGGGCAATGTGGTCACACGGAAACTCAAGCTCAACTCTTCATACTACCGATCCATAATCACAAAACTGGCACACAATAAAGATGGCTTTTAGGAAAGGAATAAATAATCTCTGGCACACCCAGATGAAGGAATGATCGTTGGAGAATTATGAACCTGCAAAGACATGGAAGAATCTAAGTAAATACTATTGTTAAGTGAAGAAGTCAGTCTGAAAAGACTATCTACCACCATATGATTCCAACAATAAGACTGAGGAAAGGCAAGAACTGTGGAGATGGTAAAAAGATCAGTGGGGGCCAGGAGTTCCAGAGAAAGCACTTGGCATGCCTTTTAGAGCAGAGAGAGTATTCTGTACACTCTGTATGGTGCTATTAGACACGTGCCATAATATAAAATCCTACATAAAACACCAAAGATGACCTCTAACAAAAACTATGGCTTTGAAGTAACAGCCATGTGTCCATATAGGTTCATTGCTTTTAAGGAATGCACTACAGGACTGGGGGATGTCAGTAGTGGAGAAAGCAGGGCACGAGTGGGGAGAAAGCACACAAGAACTCTTTGTACTTTCTGTTCAGTTTCGCTCTTAACTTGAAACTGTCCTAATAGATAATTTTTAAGAGAATTCTCAAATTCACATCGTAGAAATTTGGGTTCAGGAAATCTTGATTGGAGCTTTTAAATCTGTTTCATAATCCATTTCTGACTCTTGGCCAGGCTTGAGAATTACTGGGGAAATCTTGCTGTGAGCTTTCAAAATGGGCATTAAACTATTCCCCTTCTCAGACTTTCAATTTGTGCTTGTGATAGTCTTGTGAATACATGTGTACTGACATGTTAATGGCAGATAATGCTTATACAGCAAATCTGTGCATTTATAGAAGGGCATTTCTAAGTAGTCTAGGCATATAGGCAAGAAAATCATGAGGCTGTCCCCAAAGCTCTGTTCCATCTATGCCTTCAAATGCATCTGTAAAATCATACTATTTCAAGAGGGAAAAATCAGGAACATGATAACAAGTAAGAAAGCAACAACCAGGAACAAGAGAACTATGATTCCAAATTGAATTTTACTTCAAACAGACAAATATGTATCTAATCACGCCCCCACAAGCACATATAAGACAAAAGACAAGCTTTGGGAATGCAAATTGTTTCAGAAGCCTTATCTTTATTCCATAGCTGAGGTTTCCTGGTTTCCACCTTTAAAAATTTAAGGCAAAAATTGTTCACAGGGTTTGAAGTACAAGTTTCCCTGCCACACTTTTCTACATAGCCCAAAAAGATGAAATGCTTACACATGGCCTCTCTGCATCCCACTCCATTTGTCCTCTGTTTCTGCCTCTGCCCTTACTCTGTCTCTGAGTCTCTGTCTGTATCTCTCTTTCTGTCTCTGTGTGTATGACTCTATTTAAATACCTCTGTCTCTGTCTCTCTGTCTCTCTTCTCTCTCTTGCTCTCTCACTCTCTCATTCTCTCAATCTCGCTATTTCTCTGGTAGAATGGTTCTCTCTTAAAGTCCAGATGTTTTCTATCTTTCCAGGCTGCAATTATTTCAACACATGATTTCAGCTACACTAACATCAGATCGGGGCCACCTGTTACTCTTATGAAAGATTTGATGTTAAGTCTGTATTTATGGTTTATTTGGAAAGACCAGAATACAATTAAGAGAATGCTCTTAAAATCATCCTGAGGTCCAAGGATGTATACAAGGTAGATTGGTGGATAATCAAGATGCTATGACATGTAAACACAATCATATCCAATTTTGTGAATTGTTATCACATAAATTTGGATAAAACCCAGGAGTTTAAAAAATATATAATGTAATTATATTTATATATATATATATACTTGGAAGGTATCACTGGGCCTTTAAAGGGTTAATTTTGCCTCTAAATCAAATATCACCCAAATTCTCTATTGTAACACATGACTAATTATATAAAACATTTATAAATTTCTATTTTCTCTTGTCTGAAATGAAATATGTTTACTCTTATATCAATAAAATGTGAATATATATACCCATACATATACCCCTCTTAAATAGTAGACATTTGAAATAAAGGACTTTAGAAAATCAATGAACTGTAAGTAGCAAATGCTGATTTAATACTTTCTATATTCCTGGGATATAGTAGGAAATAAAATATCCCAAATTTCTGTTCTTCTAAATAATGAAACGACTGTATAGTTAATAGATGGAAAAGAGTTCCATGAGCAAAAACCAATCAGTATTGCAGAGTTGATATTGTGATATTCACAAAGTGCGCTGTACTCATATAGTGAATACTGCATATTGTTTCAGTGCTTTAAAAATTAGCCACAGATGATGTGATTCATAAGACAGTTACCAAGTAACAAAAGAGACATGGGGAAAATGAAGGTGGCAAGCACGGCTCCTAACGCACTCTCCTTGTGCTTCTTAGATATATCCATAAATTTAAAAAGATGTGAAGAAACACGACTGCAAGTTTTAGCACACAGATCACCTGACATTCAAGAAACTCCAGGGCTGTGAGGTTTGCAGTGTGGGCAAGCATCATTACAGGTGAGAGAGCTGGCCTTTAACTGTCACCTTAGCCTTCAGAGGCACATCATACCTTTTTCCTTGCTCTTGTGTTTGAATCCTATCTATAGTCCTTAGTTCTGACCTAATGCCAATCTTTCAGCAGAAATGGGTAATATGTGTTTCAGAAATGTAATTTCTGAAACATAATAATTTTAGAGTTTAGCGAGACTAGAAAGACCATTACAGAGTGAATAATGGTTTTACATTTTAGATGTAGTTGCACATTGGCAGACTGGGAAATCTCTGCAGGCAAATGTGATGTCACTGAAGAAATCACACACTTACCTGTAGAGATTCTTCAGTCTGACAACACCAAGCATCAAACCCGTTTATCAAGCTGTGATTTTTCTGTATTCAGTGCTTTGACTTGGACAAAGCCTAGTGAAATAGTCGAACGAAGGCTTGTCCATTGAACTTTGGCTTCATCTGAGAGGACTGCATATCTGATGTTTCATTCTCACCAAATTAAATTGTAAAGTTAATTTGTAACATGGCTTAAAGCAGTGGCAATCAGTGACCTAACCACTGTTGGCATCACCTGGGAACCATTTAGAAATGGGAACTCTAACACCCATATCAAGAACTCCTCAATCAGGACCTCCAATTAGCTCCAGAAATTTCCGCCCAGGTAATACTGGCTGATCTTCCACTTTGTAACCACTGGCCAAAAGAATATAAAAGGTCATAGTCAAAAAACTGAACTCAAAATAATCATCTCACATTAAATAAAATACAAAAAGTGTCCTAGTTAGGTTTCTGTTGCTGTGATAAAGCACTGATCAAAAGCAGCTTTGGGGAGGAAAGGGTTTATTTGGCTTATAGGTCCTGCTCACAGTCAATCATTGAGGGAAGCCACAGCAAGGCCCATGAAGGGAATCTGCTTACTGGCTTGTTTCTGGGTTCACATTTAGCTTTTACCTCCTATTACTATTACCTCCTGTTACCCATCTGGAGGAGAGACTGCCCACAGTGGGCTGGGATTTCCCACATCAAACATCAATCAAGACAATGCCCCAAACACACGTAAAGGCTGATCAGGTGGTAGGGATTCCTCCATGGAGACTCTCTCTTCCCAGATATGCCTAAGTTTGTGTCAAATGGACAAAAACTAACTAGCACAAAAAGACTGACAAAATAATATATATTCACAACCATTGGACTGAGCATGGGGTCCCCAATGGAGGAGTTAGGGGAAGGACTGAAGGAGCTGAAAGGGTTTTCAACCTTATAGGAAGAACAGCAGTATCAACCAAATAGACCCCCCCATCTGAGCACTCCCAGGGACTAAACCACCAACCAAAGAGTACACATGGAGGGACCCATGGCTCCAGCTGCGTATGTAGCAGAGGATGTCCCTGTCGGGCAACAATGGGAGAAGAGGTCCTATGAAGACTCAGTGCCCCAGTGTAGATGATTTCGAGGGCATGGGGCGGGGTGGGAGGGAGGTGGGAGGTGGGAGTGGATGGGTCAGTATGGGAACACCCTCAGAGAAGCAAGGGGAGGGGGGGATGGGATAGGGGTTTCGGGAAGGGAATCAGGAAAGGGGATAACATTTGAAATGTAAATAAAGAAAATGTCCAATAAAAAATACTGTCTAGAATGAATGACATTTTGTAAAATGATAGTCTTGATAATACACATGAGCATCGATTGGAGAAAGTTTCATCTTCATCTCTTCACCAATGAGATTACAAAACTCTCCTTAGAAATAAAGAGTTAAGAAATCTATTCAGAAGTAGAGAATGTTTTAGTCTGGGAGGAGTAAAAGGATACTGACATCATTCAAGTTGTGAGCCATAATTCTTATTAGATTGTATTGCTACATTCTTCACACAGCTTTGGAAAGTTATTTCTTAGGTCACGAAATATGCACTTAGCCTGCACACAGTGAAGGAAAATGCTTTTACAATGAAATTATTTCAGCCTGGCCCAATAATATTTGAAAGACTTAAGACTTATTCTCTATGTAACGTATCTTGGCAAAATAAATGATGATTTTTTTATGACTGTCTTTTTCAAGGTTCTCTATAGTTTTGCCCTATGAACAGTTAAATTTGGCAATAAATGATCTACTAAGGAAAATTTAATGTATTTCCTTTGTGTTTAATATTATAAAATTACATGGCTAAAGGGTAAATTACAATTGCACTTGGCCTCTGACAATGAGTAAATTACATAATTTTTCTATTACACATCAAAACAGTATCTAAAAGATTGGTATGCCTATTAACTAGCAACCCCTAGTAGTTTGTTAGTAATTCATCTTCCATTTCATTCTTAACCAATTTATTTTGATTATTTGTGGACCACACCAATTTCCCATGATGTGATGGAAAATGTAACAACCAAAACTTGAATTAGATCACACACAAAGCATCAACTTACTCAGATCATAATACTGAGGTTTGGCTCATTCACTAAAAAGTGAGAGTTCAGCTCTTCCTGGACTCTACAAACAGTATGGGAGGTCAGCAAGGTGTTTTAGAGAACACTGAGCCACCTCCAGGAGAACCTTCACTTTGATGGTTATCTAGACACCAGACTTTTTGACTTTCACAAATTGACTCAACCTTTCTGCAGTTCCAACTGGCATTTAATAATGGGGGAAAAAAAAGAGCAAGGGTCAACCAATGTATGCAAATGATATGCAAAATCTTTCAAAACATGGGATTCTGCTGGAGAAACAACAATAGAAGAGCAATAAAAGGAATCTAGTACATTGTTACAACTATTTACATGAATATCCAATAGATACTATTACATGGAGCATGCCATACATGTGATCTGTCTTCATTTTCTCATAAACACAATAAAAGTGCTATTAAGAGTCCTATTTAGAGGTTGAAGACATGGGTCAGCAGTTAAGAACACTTGCTGCTCTTCTGAATAACCCATGTTCAATTCCTAGCACATGATGGCTTACAACCATCGGTAACTCCAATCCCAGGCAACCCTGCATCCTTTCCTAGCATCTGTAGGCAGTAACATGTGTGTGATGCACAGGCATACATACATACAAAACATTCATATATATACATATATATGTATATATAATAATTTCTAAAAAAGTCAATTTTATGAAGAAAATGAAGTTCAGAAAGGTTCTATATTGGAAGGAAGAAATTATGTAAGTGTACACAGCTCAGCATTTTAGAAAAAATAGGACAGAGGAACAAGCATGAAACTATGGCTTAGAAAATCTGGACTGAATATCATCATATTTAAAATAAGCAAGGTAGTCTCTTTCCTGTTTATGTCCCATTGTTGGAGAAAGCTCTTGCCAAAAAAATGTAGAATGTCGCTTTTGCATTTGGGGTGAACTGCACAGTCCAGGCATGGCCTAGACTATTTCCAGTCACCCCAGAATGCATCCATACAAGTGAAACTGCAAAGGAGAGGATGCCAGTGGGAGGGTCAGTCAGTCTCCTTCAGTGCATCTTAAACACCCTTTCCTCTTTCCGTATCACTCTCCCCAGGTCCTATTCCTTGTCTGAGCCCTGATGATCCCAAGAAGACCTTAGGACAGACAGCTTTTCTAGAACTGTGCCAGATAACTCCGTAAGAGCTATCCCCCTCTTCTTCCATAGGATACCAGGGGTTTTAATTAACATGTTATTTAAGTTTGTCACAGAACCCTAGCATTCAGATCTGTAAAGGAAGAGAGTGACTACTCTACTCAATAAAATTATTCAGAGTGCTGATTATGCTAGGTGCTACATACACAGCCTCTTTGGTCCTTGCGATAAATTTATCTGAAGCTTGACTATTAAAAGTTCCTTTCTGCAGATGAGAAAACTGAAGTTTCTACAGGTTAAATAAATCCTCCCTAATGTTACTATGTTTTGACCATAAGACTCAAGGGGAAAGTAGCCCCAGGTCATGCAGTACTTACCCAAAACTCTGTGTCAGTTTCCTTTGTACTGTTTGACATGGTCCTATAATTGCTTGAATTGCCTATATTTGCTATAAAAAATGCAATGGGTAATTACTCAACTTGTCATAGCTAAACAGTTCATTCAAAATCAAAGCTATTAATTCACTAATAATACACTGGGTGATGTGGACAAATAGAAGATCTAATAAATTCTAGATCTGTGTATATTTTAACCCTAATACCAAACAATAAAACTGGCTTTCTTCTACTAAAGACACAGCAAACATAAAATTCACATTCTTAAGAAAGAAATCCTCCTCCCTTCATAATATTGCTGACAATTTAAAATCAAGTTGAAGCAAACCATGAATATATTAAAAACCCTGTGGAGATCATTTGGACTGTTCATAAAACAAGACTACTTTAACACTCATAAACAGAGAAATGTGCCACAATCAATATTAATCATCAAATCTACATATTACATATACTCTATCTTCTGTAAAGTTTCAGAGGAAATATCCATCATCCTCCTCATTTGGTGAATGAATTTCTTTCCTTTATTAGTGGTCACCTACCACTGGTGGCTAACACAGAGAAGCTCACAAATAATGAATGACCAAAATATAGTAACAATATAGATGTAAAATGCTGTCTACTCTTTTAGTATGTGTGGTTAATCACTAGACTGAATTTTTAGTAGTGACATTCTCAGCAAAAGAAGGCATGGCTATTCTTCACTTTCATAGGAAACACAGCCCAGCTTTTTTAACTTTCTTTAATTCAATATTTGTTTCTTCTCTTATTTCTATTTTTCATAATTTTTTTCTCCTACTCCTCCCCCACTTCTACATCTGAAAATCCCAGAGCCATGTGGTTGGGAATAGTGGGGGAAAGAACAAAATAACTTCAGTGATGCATAAAGTGTTATCACCAACTCCCATCGAATGTTCTCTCATGAGGCTCCAACCAGGGACTTTAGAAGAACTAGAAGATGCATTTCTTGTACAAGTTATTGCTTTAGAGAGATCATGATGAACACTATTAAAAGGCTACATATCACTATTATCATTATTGACAAATACTTGCTGAGAACATGATATACTAAGAACAATGCCAAGAGCAATATATATGCTTAAAAGCTTTAGAAAACATGCTCCTTCGTAAAAATGGAAACTCTTCTTTGGGTTAGAATATTCTATTCTAATGGATTTGAGAAGTATATGAGATTATCTCTTATATTGTATGTTAATTATGCATTATACAGATCTTATGGGTTTAAGAGCTTACTCTGACTCATTTTTTAAAACACACCCTCTTCTCACTTCCTGGGTAAACTGCCCTAACTGGTCTTATTTATGTTTAAATGTCTGTGTAGAAAGGATAAAAATTTATTTAAGAATCTCAGCCTGTGAGAACTAGGGGTAGTAAATATTGATGAAGATAGGAATGTCCTCTTCCTTGACCTGGTGGTGGTTACAAGGGAGTATTCATTTTGTGATAATTCATCAAACTGTGTACTAACAATTTATGTGTTTTACCTTGTCTTTACCTCAACAAAGTAATTTTAAAATATGTATTTCTGAAGAATCTTGGCTTCCCTTCCTCTAAACACACACTGACAAAAAAAGTCTGATTGTTTATTATCTGTTTCCTAAGACCACTGTTGCTTTTTGTGCTGCTGTTAATGTTTCAAGTCCCAGCCTAATTGTTTTGAAGCATTAAAATTCAGGCAGCAGATCTTCTTCTGTTAGCCCTCTC
>JADRCD010246234.1:0-11581 GCA_019843815.1 Montemys delectorum | reverse complement strand
TGTACCAACATGCAGAAAAGTATAAGGCAGAGTTGAATTTAACAAAATCATCAAGAGTGAGCATGAATAGAAACTTCATTCAAAAACAACAGGCAATGTATTTTTTAGGCTCACATGCAGCATTTACCAACATAACACTTTCTGGGCCAGAAAGCACACCTTGAAATTTTTAGAAGTATATATTGTATATTATCTTGCCATAGAAAATCCAAATAAAATTCACTCACTAACAGCTATAAATATTAAAGTTTGATATTACCACAATTCTAACTAATCCATGGCTCAGTAAATAAATGTCAAAAGAAGTTTAAAAGGTTTTAAATAAAACTGAAATAAATAAAAATAAAATATGAATATATAAATACAAATATGATGTGAACATTTTAAGGATAAATCTAAGCAATACATAGAGGGAAGTTTTAGGAGATTCATCTAAAGGAAACTACATATAGAAAAATTAGATCTAAAGTAAGAGTAAAATAATTTTAAAAATAGGGTTGAGATCAATTAATTTGAAAAATGAATATCAGCAGGGAAATTTGATAAAACCCAAAAGCTTGTTCTTTGAAAGGATCAATAATATTGATTACTCTCTCAACAAATAAGAAAAGAAGTGGAAAATATAAGATATAAGAGATGAGATATCACTAGAAACAGCATAGATATTAGAGGGTAAAAAATAGATATGAATCACTAGGTCCCCACAAATTTGATAGTCTAGATTAGTCCTTAACCTGTGTGTCATGACCCTTTTGGCAAACCTCTATCTCAAAAGTACTTACATTGCAGTGTATAATGATAGCAAAACTACAGTTTTGAAGTAGCAACAAAAATAACTTCATGGTTGAGGGTCACCACAACATGAGGAGCTGTATTCAAAGATCACAGCATTAGGAATGTTGAGAACCACTGATCTAGATGAAACAGAACAAGTCCTGAAAGATAATAGCATTTTCCTCTCCCTACCTCTGCCTGTCACCTTCTCTAAGCCCCTTCCTCATTTATCCCCATATACTCCTCCTCTATTTCCCTTCTTCAAAGGGCAGGCCTCCCAGGGATATCAATGGAATATACCACATCAACTTGCAAAAAGACTAGGCACTTTCCCTCATATTAAGGCTAGATGAGGCAACCTAGTAGGAGAACACGGATCCCAAAAGCAATCAAAAGCATCAGAAACATCCCTGGCTCTCTCTATTAGGTAATCTAAGCTATACAACTATAACATATATGCAGAGGGCCTGAGTTAGATTCATGCAGACTCCCTGATTGTCATCTACCAAACATTTAAAGTAGAAATTGTATCTGTTCTCTGAAATATCTTGGAGAAAATAAAGGTAATGGGAATAGTCTCTTACTCCACAAAGCTAACAGTGGAGTTGTCTAACAAAACTAGACAAAGGGCTGACAAAAAGAAAAACGATGGAGCCATGCTTTAGATAAGCAGTGCACAAAAATTTATCAACAAAATATTATACTATTATATTAACTGTGTATGCAAAGAATTATACTTCATAGTCAACTTGAGTTTATCATGTGTGTTAGGTTCACTTAACATTTGAAAAACCATTAGTGTAACAAGCTAAAGAGAAAGAAAAATCATGATTATATTAGAAAATGCAGAAATAGAATTTAACAATAAATACCCAGTGCTCATTTCAGGTGAGCTGTCTACACTAGCAAAAGTAGAATGTTCTTAATTTTACAAGGAACATCTACAAAATGCCTAAAGTTAGCATTATCATTAATTAGGAAAAGCTTGAAGCATGACTACTTCAAGAAATGAGATAAGAATATCTCATCATCATTGTTTTTCAACATTGCACTAAAAACATAGCAATATAAAAAATTGAAACAATGAGAAAGAAGGTATACAAATTTTCAAAAAAGGAAGTAGAATTGTTAACTTTGTGGATAACAGCACATCTAAACAGATAACCTGAAAGAACCATAGGACCTTCTGGTACTAAGGAACTACTGAAATGTTGCATGGAATAAAGTTAATCAACAATTGACAGTAGAATTTGTAATTAAAAACATATTACCATTGAGATAACAACTCTCCCAATGAAATGTTTAGCTAGATATGTATGGGGAAAAAACCCTACAATGTTCCGATGAAAGACAACTAATCAACTGGAGTGAGGCTTCGGGTTCATGAATGCAAAGATTTTCTATTTTTAAGGTGTCTGTTTTTTCTTAGTCGACCTATATAGTAAAAGTCTGTGAGTCATAACAAACTGATTCTAAAGTATTTGCACGAGGCAAACAATTGACAACAGCACTTCAATGTTAAAGGAGAACCAAGCCTGATGGCCTACAGCTGTCAATGAAGAGATAGCTACATTAGTCGGGACAATGCTCTATTGGTGAGACAATGATCAAGAGAACAGACCAGAAATGCACATAAACATAGCAAACTCAATGCCAACAAATCAGTAAATATAATACAGTGGAGAAATTAATGTCTTTTCAAAAACGCTGCTAAAAATAGTAGACATTTATGTGTAAAAACAAGAGCCTAAGCATAGATCTTTCAATCTTCATGAGAACTAAGAATTAACTCAAAATACTTTCTAAACCAAATATATAAAGAAAAACTGTAAAATTACCAGAGGAAAACAACATAAAACCTAGAAGAACTTCTTTTCAGATCTAACTTCAAAAGCAAAATCCCTGAAAGAAGAGACAAATATGACTTTAATAAAAACATAAAACTCTGCTCTATATGTAAGAGACTGAGAAGGCAAGATACAGACTAAAAGGAAAATTTTAAATATTCATATCATAGAGTAGTACTACCCAAAATACACAAAGAACTCTTAAAACTCAGTGAGAAAATGACCCCTCCTAAAATGCAGAAAGAAAAACCTGAACCAGCATTTTATTAACAAAGATATGTAAACTGGATAGTGGTGGTCCCTTTAATCCCAGCACTCAGAGTCGAGGGGTGAGGGAAAAGGGGGCAGAAGCAGGTGAATCTCCGAGTTTGAGGTCAGCTTTGTCTGTAGAATGACTTCCAGAACATCCAGAGCTACATAGAAAAACCCTGTCTCAAAAAGTCAGAGAAAGAGCGAGGAGGGGGAGAAAACTCTGTGAAGCAGCATATGAAAGACATTCAACATGTCACTAGGACTTGTAAACTAAACAATGGCATACTGTACTTCTATTGGAATGACCAAAGCACTGACAACACCAAATGCTGTCAAGGATTTGGAACCATGGGATATCTCACTCCCTGCTAGTAGGAAGGCAAAATTGTACCACTACTTATAAGAGAATGTGCCAGGGTCTTTCAATGCTAAACACTGAATCACTATAGAACTCATAAATTAGGCTCTGCTATTTACCCAGAGGAGAGGGCAATGTGGTCACATGGAAACTCAAGCTCAACTCTTCATACTACCGATCCATAATCACAAAACTGGCACACAATAAAGATGGCTTTTAGGAAAGGAATAAATAATCTCTGGCACACCCAGATGAAGGAATGATCGTTGGAGAATTATGAACCTGCAAAGACATGGAAGAATCTAAGTAAATACTATTGTTAAGTGAAGAAGTCAGTCTGAAAAGACTATCTACCACCATATGATTCCAACAATAAGACTGAGGAAAGGCAAGAACTGTGGAGATGGTAAAAAGATAGTGGGGGCCAGGAGTTCCAGAGAAAGCACTTGGCATGCCTTTTAGAGCAGAGAGAGTATTCTGTACACTCTGTATGGTGCTATTAGACACGTGCCATAATATAAAATCCTACATAAAACACCAAAGATGACCTCTAACAAAAACTATGGCTTTGAAGTAACAGCCATGTGTCCATATAGGTTCATTGCTTTTAAGGAATGCACTACAGGACTGGGGGATGTCAGTAGTGGAGAAAGCAGGGCACGAGTGGGGAGAAAGCACACAAGAACTCTTTGTACTTTCTGTTCAGTTTCGCTCTTAACTTGAAACTGTCCTAATAGATAATTTTTAAGAGAATTCTCAAATTCACATCGTAGAAATTTGGGTTCAGGAAATCTTGGTTGGAGCTTTTAAATCTGTTTCATAATCCATTTCTGACTCTTGGCCAGGCTTGAGAATTACTGGGGAAATCTTGCTGTGAGCTTTCAAAATGGGCATTAAACTATTCCCCTTCTCAGACTTTCAATTTGTGCTTGTGATAGTCTTGTGAATACATGTGTACTGACATGTTAATGGCAGATAATGCTTATACAGCAAATCTGTGCATTTATAGAAGGGCATTTCTAAGTAGTCTAGGCATATAGGCAAGAAAATCATGAGGCTGTCCCCAAAGCTCTGTTCCATCTATGCCTTCAAATGCATCTGTAAAATCATACTATTTCAAGAGGGAAAAATCAGGAACATGATAACAAGTAAGAAAGCAACAACCAGGAACAAGAGAACTATGATTCCAAATTGAATTTTACTTCAAACAGACAAATATGTATCTAATCACGCCCCCACAAGCACATATAAGACAAAAGACAAGCTTTGGGAATGCAAATTGTTTCAGAAGCCTTATCTTTATTCCATAGCTGAGGTTTCCTGGTTTCCACCTTTAAAAATTTAAGGCAAAAATTGTTCACAGGGTTTGAAGTACAAGTTTCCCTGCCACACTTTTCTACATAGCCCAAAAAGATGAAATGCTTACACATGGCCTCTCTGCATCCCACTCCATTTGTCCTCTGTTTCTGCCTCTGCCCTTACTCTGTCTCTGAGTCTCTGTCTGTATCTCTCTTTCTGTCTCTGTGTGTATGACTCTATTTAAATACCTCTGTCTCTGTCTCTCTGTCTCTCTTCTCTCTCTTGCTCTCTCACTCTCTCATTCTCTCAATCTCGCTATTTCTCTGGTAGAATGGTTCTCTCTTAAAGTCCAGATGTTTTCTATCTTTCCAGGCTGCAATTATTTCAACACATGATTTCAGCTACACTAACATCAGATCGGGGCCACCTGTTACTCTTATGAAAGATTTGATGTTAAGTCTGTATTTATGGTTTATTTGGAAAGACCAGAATACAATTAAGAGAATGCTCTTAAAATCATCCTGAGGTCCAAGGATGTATACAAGGTAGATTGGTGGATAATCAAGATGCTATGACATGTAAACACAATCATATCCAATTTTGTGAATTGTTATCACATAAATTTGGATAAAACCCAGGAGTTTAAAAAATATATAATGTAATTATATTTATATATATATATATACTTGGAAGGTATCACTGGGCCTTTAAAGGGTTAATTTTGCCTCTAAATCAAATATCACCCAAATTCTCTATTGTAACACATGACTAATTATATAAAACATTTATAAATTTCTATTTTCTCTTGTCTGAAATGAAATATGTTTACTCTTATATCAATAAAATGTGAATATATATACCCATACATATACCCCTCTTAAATAGTAGACATTTGAAATAAAGGACTTTAGAAAATCAATGAACTGTAAGTAGCAAATGCTGATTTAATACTTTCTATATTCCTGGGATATAGTAGGAAATAAAATATCCCAAATTTCTGTTCTTCTAAATAATGAAACGACTGTATAGTTAATAGATGGAAAAGAGTTCCATGAGCAAAAAACAATCAGTATTGCAGAGTTGATATTGTGATATTCACAAAGTGCGCTGTACTCATATAGTGAATACTGCATATTGTTTCAGTGCTTTAAAAATTAGCCACAGATGATGTGATTCATAAGCCAGTTACCAAGTAACAAAAGAGACATGGGGAAAATGAAGGTGGCAAGCACGGCTCCTAACGCACTCTCCTTGTGCTTCTTAGATATATCCATAAATTTAAAAAGATGTGAAGAAACACGACTGCAAGTTTTAGCACACAGATCACCTGACATTCAAGAAACTCCAGGGCTGTGAGGTTTGCAGTGTGGGCAAGCATCATTACAGGTGAGAGAGCTGGCCTTTAACTGTCACCTTAGCCTTCAGAGGCACATCATACCTTTTTCCTTGCTCTTGTGTTTGAATCCTATCTATAGTCCTTAGTTCTGACCTAATGCCAATCTTTCAGCAGAAATGGGTAATATGTGTTTCAGAAATGTAATTTCTGAAACATAATAATTTTAGAGTTTAGCGAGACTAGAAAGACCATTACAGAGTGAATAATGGTTTTACATTTTAGATGTAGTTGCACATTGGCAGACTGGGAAATCTCTGCAGGCAAATGTGATGTCACTGAAGAAATCACACACTTACCTGTAGAGATTCTTCAGTCTGACAACACCAAGCATCAAACCCGTTTATCAAGCTGTGATTTTTCTGTATTCAGTGCTTTGACTTGGACAAAGCCTAGTGAAATAGTCGAACGAAGGCTTGTCCATTGAACTTTGGCTTCATCTGAGAGGACTGCATATCTGATGTTTCATTCTCACCAAATTAAATTGTAAAGTTAATTTGTAACATGGCTTAAAGCAGTAGCAATCAGTGACCTAACCACTGTTGGCATCACCTGGGAACCATTTAGAAATGGGAACTCTAACACCCATATCAAGAACTCCTCAATCAGGACCTCCAATTAGCTCCAGAAATTTCCGCCCAGGTAATACTGGCTGATCTTCCACTTTGTAACCACTGGCCAAAAGAATATAAAAGGTCATAGTCAAAAAACTGAACTCAAAATAATCATCTCACATTAAATAAAATACAAAAAGTGTCCTAGTTAGGTTTCTGTTGCTGTGATAAAGCACTGATCAAAAGCAGCTTTGGGGAGGAAAGGGTTTATTTGGCTTATAGGTCCTGCTCACAGTCAATCATTGAGGGAAGCCACAGCAAGGCCCATGAAGGGAATCTGCTTACTGGCTTGTTTCTGGGTTCACATTTAGCTTTTACCTCCTATTACTATTACCTCCTGTTACCCATCTGGAGGAGAGACTGCCCACAGTGGGCTGGGATTTCCCACATCAAACATCAATCAAGACAATGCCCCAAACACACGTAAAGGCTGATCAGGTGGTAGGGATTCCTCCATGGAGACTCTCTCTTCCCAGATATGCCTAAGTTTGTGTCAAATGGACAAAAACTAACTAGCACAAAAAGACTGACAAAATAATATATATTCACAACCATGGGACTGAGCATGGGGTCCCCAATGGAGGAGTTAGGGGAAGGACTGAAGGAGCTGAAAGGGTTTTCAACCCTATAGGAAGAACAGCAATATCAACCAAATAGACCCCCCCCCCATCTGAGCACTCCCAGGGACTAAACCACCAACCAAAGAGTACACATGGAGGGACCCATGGCTCCAGCTGCGTATGTAGCAGAGGATGTCCCTGTCGGGCAACAATGGGAGAAGAGGTCCTATGAAGACTCAGTGCCCCAGTGTAGATGATTTCGAGGGCATGGGGCGGGGTGGGAGGGAGGTGGGAGGTGGGAGTGGATGGGTCAGTATGGGAACACCCTCAGAGAAGCAAGGGAGAGGGGGGGATGGGATAGGGGTTTCGGGAAGGGAATCAGGAAAGGGGATAACATTTGAAATGTAAATAAAGAAAATGTCCAATAAAAAATACTGTCTAGAATGAATGACATTTTGTAAAATGATAGTCTTGATAATACACATGAGCATCGATTGGAGAAAGTTTCATCTTCATCTCTTCACCAATGAGATTACAAAACTCTCCTTAGAAATAAAGAGTTAAGAAATCTATTCAGAAGTAGAGAATGTTTTAGTCTGGGAGGAGTAAAAGGATACTGACATCATTCAAGTTGTGAGCCATAATTCTTATTAGATTGTATTGCTACATTCTTCACACAGCTTTGGAAAGTTATTTCTTAGGTCACGAAATATGCACTTAGCCTGCACACAGTGAAGGAAAATGCTTTTACAATGAAATTATTTCAGCCTGGCCCAATAATATTTGAAAGACTTAAGACTTATTCTCTATGTAACGTATCTTGGCAAAATAAATGATGATTTTTTTATGACTGTCTTTTTCAAGGTTCTCTATAGTTTTGCCCTATGAACAGTTAAATTTGGCAATAAATGATCTACTAAGGAAAATTTAATGTATTTCCTTTGTGTTTAATATTATAAAATTACATGGCTAAAGGGTAAATTACAATTGCACTTGGCCTCTGACAATGAGTAAATTACATAATTTTTCTATTACACATCAAAACAGTATCTAAAAGATTGGTATGCCTATTAACTAGTAACCCCTAGTAGTTTGTTAGTAATTCATCTTCCATTTCATTCTTAACCAATTTATTTTGATTATTTGTGGACCACACCAATTTCCCATGATGTGATGGAAAATGTAACAACCAAAACTTGAATTAGATCACACACAAAGCATCAACTTACTCAGATCATAATAGTGAGGTTTGGCTCATTCACTAAAAAGTGAGAGTTCAGCTCTTCCTGGACTCTACAAACAGTATGGGAGGTCAGGAAGGTGTTTTAGAGAACACTGAGCCACCTCCAGGAGAACCTTCACTTTGATGGTTATCTAGACACCAGACTTTTTGACTTTCACAAACTGACTCAACCTTTCTGCAGTTCCAACTGGCATTTAATAATGGGGGAAAAAAAAAAGAGCAAGGGTCAACCAATGTATGCAAATGATATGCAAAATCTTTCAAAACATGGGATTCTGCTGGAGAAACAACAATAGAAGAGCAATAAAAGGAATCTAGTACATTGTTACAACTATTTACATGAATATCCAATAGATACTATTACATGGAGCATGCCATACATGTGATCTGTCTTCATTTTCTCATAAACACAATAAAAGTGCTATTAAGAGTCCTATTTAGAGGTTGAAGACATGGGTCAGCAGTTAAGAACACTTGCTGCTCTTCTGAATAACCCATGTTCAATTCCTAGCACATGATGGCTTACAACCATCGGTAACTCCAATCCCAGGCAACCCTGCATCCTTTCCTAGCATCTGTAGGCAGTAACATGTATGTGATGCACAGGCATACATACATACAAAACATTCATATATATACATATATATGTATATATATATAATAATTTCTAAAAAAGTCAATTTTATGAAGAAAATGAAGTTCAGAAAGGTTCTATATTGGAAGGAAGAAATTATGTAAGTGTACACAGCTCAGCATTTTAGAAAAAATAGGACAGAGGAACAAGCATGAAACTATGGCTTAGAAAATCTGGACTGAATATCATCATATTTAAAATAAGCAAGGTAGTCTCTTTCCTGTTTATGTCCCATTGTTGGAGAAAGCTCTTGCCAAAAAAATGTAGAATGTCACTTTTGCATTTGGGGTGAACTGCACAGTCCAGGCATGGCCTAGACTATTTCCAGTCACCCCAGAATGCATCCATACAAGTGAAACTGCAAAGGAGAGGATGCCAGTGGGAGGGTCAGTCAGTCTCCTTCAGTGCATCTTAAACACCCTTTCCTCTTTCCGTATCACTCTCCCCAGGTCCTATTCCTTGTCTGAGCCCTGATGATCCCAAGAAGACCTTAGGACAGACAGCTTTTCTAGAACTGTGCCAGATAACTCCGTAAGAGCTATCCCCCTCTTCTTCCATAGGATACCAGGGGTTTTAATTAACATGTAATTTAAGTTTGTCACAGAACCCTAGCATTCAGATCTGTAAAGGAAGAGAGTGACTACTCTACTCAATAAAATTATTCAGAGTGCTGATTATGCTAGGTGCTACATACACAGCCTCTTTGGTCCTTGCGATAATTTTATCTGAAGCTTGACTATTAAAAGTTCCTTTCTGCAGATGAGAAAACTGAAGTTTCTACAGGTTAAATAAATCCTCCCTAATGTTACTATGTTTTGACCATAAGACTCAAGGGAAAAGTAGCCCCAGGTCATGCAGTACTTACCCAAAACTCTGTGTCAGTTTCCTTTGTACTGTTTGACATGGTCCTATAATTGCTTGAATTGCCTATATTTGCTATAAAAATGCAATGGGTAATTACTCAACTTGTCATAGCTAAACAGTTCATTCAAAATCAAAGCTATTAATTCACTAATAATACACTGGGTGATGTGGACAAATAGAAGATCTAATAAATTCTAGATCTGTGTATATTTTAACCCTAATACCAAACAATAAAACTGGCTTTCTTCTACTAAAGACACAGCAAACATAAAATTCACATTCTTAAGAAAGAAATCCTCCTCCCTTCATAATATTGCTGACAATTTAAAATCAAGTTGAAGCAAACCATGAATATATTAAAAACCCTGTGGAGATCATTTGGACTGTTCATAAAACAAGACTACTTTAACACTCATAAACAGAGAAATGTGCCACAATCAATATTAATCATCAAATCTACATATTACATATACTCTATCTTCTGTAAAGTTTCAGAGGAAATATCCATCATCCTCCTCATTTGGTGAATGAATTTCTTTCCTTTATTAGTAGTCACCTACCACTGGTGGCTAACACAGAGAAGCTCACAAATAATGAATGACCAAAATATAGTAACAATATAGATGTAAAATGCTGTCTACTCTTTTAGTATGTGTGGTTAATCACTAGACTGAATTTTTAGTAGTGACATTCTCAGCAAAAGAAGGCATGGCTATTCTTCACTTTCATAGGAAACACAGCCCAGCTTTTTTAACTTTCTTTAATTCAATATTTGTTTCTTCTCTTATTTCTATTTTTCATAATTTTTTTCTCCTACTCCTCCCCCACTTCTACATCTGAAAATCCCAGAGCCATGTGGTTGGGAATAGTGGGGGAAAGAACAAAATAACTTCAGTGATGCATAAAGTGTTATCACCAACTCCCATCGAATGTTCTCTCATGAGGCTCCAACCAGGGACTTTAGAAGAACTAGAAGATGCATTTCTTGTACAAGTTATTGCTTTAGAGGGATCATGATGAACACTATTAAAAGGCTACATATCACTATTATCATTATTGACAAATACTTGCTGAGAACATGATGTACTAAGAACAATGCCAAGAGCAATATATATGCTTAAAAGCTTTAGAAAACATGCTCCTTCGTAAAAATGGAAACTCTTCTTTGGGTTAGAATATTCTATTCTAATGGATTTGAGAAGTATATGAGATTATCTCTTATATTGTATGTTAATTATGCATTATACAGATCTTATGGGTTTAAGAGCTTACTCTGACTCATTTTTTAAAACACACCCTCTTCTTACTTCCTGGGTAAACTGCCCTAACTGGTCTTATTTATGTTTAAATGTCTGTGTAGAAAGGATAAAAATTTATTTAAGAATCTCAGCCTGTGAGAACTAGGGGTAGTAAATATTGATGAAGATAGGAATGTCCTCTTCCGTGACCTGGTGGTGGTTACAAGGGAGTATTCATTTTGTGATAATTCATCAAACTGTGTACTAACAATTTATGTGTTTTACCTTGTCTTTACCTCAACAAAGTAATTTTAAAATATGTATTTCTGAAGAATCTTGGCTTCCCTTCCTCTAAACACACACTGACAAAAAAAGTCTGATTGTTTATTATCTGTTTCCTAAGACCACTGTTGCTTTTTGTGCTGCTGTTAATGTTTCAAGTCCCAGCCTAATTGTTTTGAAGCATTAAAATTCAGGCAGCAGATCTTCTTCTGTTAGCCCTCTC
>JADRCD010246181.1:0-11005 GCA_019843815.1 Montemys delectorum | reverse complement strand
AGAAAGCCTTGAGCGAGCGGTCATCAGTGTAACTAGCCGGTGTTAGTATCCCCTTGAAATGGCTTGTTCACAGTTAGTAGTGCACTCGTTGAAATATCTCTTCAGAAACATTGAAACTGAAGGCAGCATAAAATGCTAACTTGAGAGGCAAGCCTTTTGAAACCATTGCTGATTCACAACAATTTTGCAGACTGGGAAAGGGAGAGAGAAGGTTGCTTGGGATGAGTTGGTGAGGCTTAGTCTCTGGACTTGATCTAGCTCTATAGTATCATAGAAGAGAGAAGGCTACCACAGGAGCGTGGAAGTTCACGGGAAACCACTTAAATGTTGTGGTGTATCTATCTTTTAGCATTTGTTGGTCATGCTTAATTGTTTGGCTTGGTTTTCCATGATTTTATTCCATATGATTTTATTTTGTTTTATTTTGTTTTGTTTATTTTTGCCCCCAGAGCCTCAGACGTATATTCTAATACTTTATGCTCCACCCCTGCTGCAGATGCCATAGCATGCTTGTTTGGTTGCTTTTTGTTTAACTCCACCTAATACCCTGGCCCACTTTCCTTGGCCTCTGGGTCCTAGCGAGAGGAAACGATAGTACCTTGTCTACAGGAGACCATTTAGTCCTTGGTTTGTCGGGTCAGATTCTCTCCCGCTTTTAACAAGTAGGAGAAGTAGCTAGGACTTAAATCAACGTGGCTTTTGTAAGGGTGGCCTATTGATATGACTCATAGCTCCCCCTTTTGACACCGACCTTGCCACACTGTATCCACATCTCCATAGATACAACAGAGCTACACACCCTTGACAAACCATAGTGTTTAATAGATGTGTCACGACCTCTGGAACGCCACTAAATCCATCTAACCAGCTAAGCATCATGCATTAGCAACAGGATCCTATAGAGTTATCTGTGGACTTCCCTTCTGGTCCCTGGGCTGACTGGGAGCTTTGCTTGATCGCTCTGGTAGCCTGGGAAAGGGCCAAAATTCCAAATGCAGTTTATCCATAGTGTGTGTCTGCTTTTGTTTTAACGTGAAGCTAAAAATTGTAAGGGGGTGGGGGGGTAACAATGTCTCTTCTGAATTTTTGAAAATTTCATGCCAAATAGTCTACATTTTGGTGGCTCTGATAGATCCACCCCTATCTCCCACATTCTCCCAACGCCACACCCTCTTGTTACTGTGTTAATAACCCACTGAGTCCAATCTGCTCTGCTCATATATTTCTGGCTGTTGGTGCGCTCTGGAGTGTAGTGGACCCACCAGGGGATGTGAGACATCCTACGTGAAGGACAGTCTGCTCTCCGTAGATGCTTGTGTAAGATAGCTTTGGTTAGTCTGGCACTAGAGGATGCTGGGCTGAGAAAGCCAGGCTCTTCATCCGAGAGGTAGGGCAACTATCACATCTATTGACTGTTAATTATGGCTCTCATGGCAATAGTGATCTTATACAGTCAATCATGGAGATGTTTGACTTCTGATAGCTTACCCCGTTCCTTGGCAGAAGAATGAAAAGCTTGAGATGTCCTTTTGCCTTGCTGGAATTCCTAAAGGCACTCACAAAGAAAAGGGAAGCATGCGTTCTGTGAAAACTTTAACCAGCAGACAGACAACACTGCTTGTCTTTATAATCCCGAGGCTTTGGGTAAACATGTATTTTCTTAGGTAAGGCACACTGAAATGAAGCTGACTAATGTATGCGGTACAAAACAGTCTCCCACAGAAATGAAGTTAGAGCTACGCTGCTTGGTTAAGCTAATATCTGAGGCAATGAGTCACCTATTAGTGAGGGTGGTGCAAACCTTGCGAGAGCACTTTAGCACAGTCCTTGTGGAGACTTGTGATTAGCCAGGAAGGGCTGCAGAGATCCCTGCTATTCTGTAAGAGATCTTGGGCTTCTTGAAAGCTTCATAGATATTTGTAAGTATTTCATAAATACTAATAGAGCATTAAATAATATGTGATGTTTCCTTTACATTATAAAAGGTCACTAATCTGGAAGAAACCTTGATGCAGTCTCAAAGTAACTCACTTAGGATATTGTCCAAACATTTGTAATTTTAAAAGTTTGATTTCTAATGCTCATAATTTAAATATAAAAAAATACTTCATCCATAAGGAATATTCTATCCAATTGCCACATTGTATTCCTTGGGGCCATTTTTGTCATTAGTCCCTAAATTACCCAGGAAAAGCAGCCTGAGGATCCCGGTTAGAAGCAGACAGCAGGAGGCAGGTGCACATGGGAGTGCAATGTGATCTTGAGACACAAGGCAGGCAGCCGCGTTTCTGGCTCCCTCCTGCATGGGTGGCTTTGTCTAGAAGGACTGGACAGGAGGCCACCGTGGATTAGGAGTAGAAGGAGGGTGATTCTTCCTAGCGCTCTGACTCGGAGTTAAACATCCAGGATTGCTATTGAATGTTGCGTTGCATTCTTCCATCATGCCTAGGAATCATTAATACCCCAAAGCCCCATTTTCTTGTCACATCAGAATCATAGTGCCACCATCCAGCCTCAACTCTGACCAAGTTGTCAAGCCTGACTTGGCCACAGAGCTAAGATCTATGTATTGGGAATGGAAGCATCCAGTTCACAGAATTGTTTTAAATGCCTAGTGAACCATGACCAGTCATTTCATAGGTTTATACATCTATTGTCCTTATTAATAGTCATTCTCTTGCATTCACTGTGTTAATCATACTTAAGGAAAATAAAAATTGAAATTACTGATGAACCATGGCTGTGGCAAAGCAGAGCCTTCTAGCTTACTCTTTGCCCAATCCTGAGGCACATGGTAAGTATTCCATAATGCTTATGTGTTTGTCCTTAGTACCCCCATTGCAAAATCAAGCTTAGTCTTTCTCTGTATATATTAATTCATATTATTCAAACTACATATATTTCTTGTGTATCATTCACATTTCTATGATATATGAGATCTATTTTATTAACTCTTTCCTCATGTGTTTTTCTTCTTTTTAAATATAGATCCCATGCGTGGCCCGAGAAAACTAGAAGTTGTAGAGGTCAAATCTCGACAAATCACCATTCGCTGGGAGCCATTCGGATACAATGTAACTCGTTGCCATAGTTATAATCTCACAGTGCACTACTGTTACCAGGTTGGAGGGCAGGAGCAGGTGCGAGAAGAAGTAAGCTGGGACACAGATAATTCACACCCTCAGCACACAATCACCAACCTGTCCCCCTACACCAATGTCAGTGTGAAGCTCATCCTCATGAACCCGGAGGGGCGCAAGGAAAGTCAAGAACTCACAGTGCAGACAGATGAAGACCGTGAGTGTCTTTCGATGCTATGTCTCTGTGAATTGTGTTCTTTTCAAACAACTTTGGCTTCATTGACTTTGAGAGCTACCTGTTGAGAACAGGCAGAAGGACCACTTAGTGGAGCGGTATCAATATGTCTGCTTCCAGTGCTGCCACACTGATTAGAAAAGAAAGGGCAGAATGGAAACATTGATTGTTTTAATGTAATTCTTTTCTCACAATGTTGCACATATGCAATTCATACTGAATGTTGCCATCCCCCATCTCCCCATCACCCCTGACAACCCTCTCTCTCCTCCCTCTTCTTTCCCTTATGTTTATGTTGATCCATTTCATTCTTTTGACCACTAGCATTAACCAGGGCTATCTGTATACCCCAAGGTTAGAGATATCCACGGGAGCTCTGAACATACAGCTCAGGACAGCCATCTTCCCCTCTCCAAGAACCTTTCTTAGTTTTAATAGTTAAGAGGTACAGTGCAGAGCCCCATGCACATCCCTCCTCTTTGACTGATTATTGATGAAGCTGGTCTTTATGCAGGGCTGGTACAGACAACTACAATTATGTAGTGACAGAAAAATGCAATAGTCACAGCGGTTTTATGAGTCTAGGAATGCTACTGTGTAGCCCCACATCCTATCTTCCAGCTCATCTACTTCCTGACCCTCTTCTGGAATGTTCCCCAAGCTTTAGAGGCGAGGTTTTTATTTAGGTCTAGGCCCACAGCCAGTCCATATACTTTACTTCTTATTAGCTATCTGGCACTTTTCTGTATGGAAAATCTATAGTATTATAAGTAGTTCCTAACTACTTATAATATTTATTTTTATTATCACATTGGATCAAGCAGTGCTTGTTTGAGCTCTAAGGTCAGTTCAACAATCTGCTTATTTGAATGCCTTTACATGGCACTCCTTCTCATCCTTCCATAAAACCCTAGTATAGACACAGAGTAGGAGTCCCACCTGGGTGAGCCTGAGATTGCATGGCTGTGGCTCACACAGGGCTCTCCCTGACTGCTGGTTCTTGCATCTCTTCCACCCCTTCTCTTCTGAACTATAGAGAGAACTGCTATGAATGTCTTGTTTATATGTGGTAACATATCTTAATATGTTATCATTATTTTGTGTGTGTAAATTATGCAAACCACTTCTAAGAATAAACCATGGTTTTTATCTGTATCAATGTGCATGACCTACAGTAGATTAATAAACAGCCAAAAACATAAAATCAGCCCTTACACAAAATGAAAAGGTATTACTGACAAACATACTATTACTATTTTAACTAGCACTATTGCAGATCCAACAGGAGATGGGATGCAGCCATTTCATGAGACCAGATAAGGCCCGGAACGATAAGAACTCACCAACTCCTAGGGTCAAAGTGATAAGGGATATACATTGGAAATTCTTTGCAATCCTGTCAAAATGTCAGGATTGATAATTTTGCATTTATGTTTAAATTATCTTACTAGTCTCAGGAATTAAGCCTTGCGATATTTGCAAATAAAAACCTATTGTTTCATAGCTCAGCAGCATTCAGCTAATTAGAAAAGAACTATTATTGCAAATTACATTTTCTCAATAACCAACCAAACAAAAACCTACTTCAAAGAAGATGGGGAAAAGAAAGACAAATAGAATAATTGTCAAACAATACCAACTCTGACAAGAGAAGCAACAGCTCGTCGTGACTCTGGTTTCTCCAACATCACTTTGTTCTGGAATCACATGTTCCTGAGATGTGTATTTTGTCAGGGAGTGTATGGAAATCATCTTTTGATCACCATTAGCAGTATCAGTGGACAGCACAGGTGTTATGGCTGCTTCTGTAAAATCCTGAATCCTAGACTTAACTTCTAAAGGCGAGTCTTCAGCCGAAGCTCCTGTGAGGTCTTATTGCTTCCAGTCACTCTTCCGGATAAAAGAAAGAAACAAACTACTTTTCCTGTTCTAAGATTTATAGTTTTTGATGAGTCCACTTAAGCATTCTTTTTATTATATTATTTATTTATTTACTTATTTATTTATTTTGCATTTATCTCTGTGTCTGTATGTGTGTGGGCTCACATATGCCATGGTATCCATGTGGACTTCAGATGAAAACTAGCAGGACTTAGTCCAATGTTCCACTGCATAAGTTCCTAGTGTGGTGCTCCGGCTGTGAGCTTGGTGGCAGATACCTTCATCCACTGAGCCATCTCGCCTGCCCCATTGAAAGTCCTCCTCGATACCTTCCATTACCATGCTTCTTCTAAGACATTATAAACTTTTGCTTCTTCTTCAAGCTGTCCTTCAAGCCAACATAATTTAAATAGATCCCATTCAGTTTTATGGTGATTTCTTCTGTTTCCCCTTTTTATTCCTGAACCTACATAAATATTTTCAAATATAAACCATCACACAATAGAGCATCCACTCATGTAGCTATGCCAACACTGTGAGAAAAGAGGTGGTGTCATGAGAAACCTTTGGAGGAAACACAAAGATGAGGACAGGTAGCATGTCCTCGGGCCTGGCCCGCTGCAGCTTCCGGTTGTGATGAGCGGTCTAAGCCTGGAGTCTAGAATTCTAACTCCCTATGAACTCACCAGTGCCCTCACTTAGGAACACCATGTGTTACTGTGTTTCAACATAATGTTCTGTTGATTTCTTCAGCCTGGGATGAATGATTACATTCATATTATATGTTGCTCAGATGCTGTATGTTAGAAATGGACTTAGATCATTTTAGAAAGGAGGCAAGTGAAATCCAAGCAGGGACTGCAGCATTTCTAACCTGCATATTTAATTATCATAGAGTTTGAATAGCACTCATCCTAACCCACATGCACTCACAAAGCACTTTTCTATGAAATATTTGGTGTCATTTAGATTAAATACAAAGGCTCTCACTCTACCCATGAGCATGCCCTCAGATAAAAATGAGTTTAAAATGTGAAATCCTTCACTTTCTTTTGAAATTCCAGGCATCCATCCAGTTGGAGACAGACTTGCTGACAATTAAAAGACTATTCATATCCTCGCACAATCTAAAGTGTCTCTCCAGCCTCCGTTTAAAAATCTTTATTAAAATGTTTATCTCCTCATATGATGATGAACATTTTGGCTATTTCCAGTTGAGAGCAATGCTGCTGGACAATCTTCTGAGCTGACTTGCTCTGAGTTATCTTGGTAGATATATTAGATGAATGGATAGGTATGTGGAAGGAACAAATGAAGATAAATGATAGATAATAGACAGACAGATAGATAGATGATAGATAGGTAGGTAGACAGAAAGACAGACAGATAGATTACAGATAATAGATAAAAGATAAATCTTTTCACAAGGAGTGTGTAATTAAAACAACTTTAGATTTGATACAGAAATACAAATGTACCTATACGCTATTAAGATCTATAACCTCTATGAATAGCTAAAACCTCCTTGGGTCCCTCTCATTCATCTGCCACCTTCCTCTCCAGTCCCAGGAGCTGTCCCCACTGAATCCATCCAAGGCAGTGCCTTTGAAGAGAAGATATTTCTGCAGTGGAGAGAGCCGACACAAACATATGGGGTCATCACTTTATACGAGGTAACTTACACTTTCATTGGTAATTTACTGCTTTAAGTGAATGTCTTGTGATAACATGAGCTTTCTGGTAATTTAAAAACACAATTTCATGTTTCTTTGGTGAGCTTACTGCTTTCTATGGTCACAATATTTGTTCTAGAAGCAGGAGACTAAAAGTGAATTTTTCAACTATGCATAATTTCAAGATACATATTTAAAACAAGTTGGATCATTGTGTGTTGTGTGTTATATATTAAGACACAGCATAACACTTTTAAAGTCATTGTTATTTATTGTTAAATATTTTGAAACATACATTGATTAGGAAGCGATCACTGAGTCATACTCCTTCCTAGCTACCAACTGCTTTTTTTCTTACTGAGTACAAAAGAACACGGGTTAGCCAATTAGAAAAGTCAATAAAAAATTGTCTCCACAGTAACCACACTATAATCTTTTTGGTTCCCTTAAATCAACGTATGTTTCTTAGACTTTATTGACACCATTTTGTCTGCTGAAGCAAATCAAATAGTTGAGTGACAGTAGCAAAAAAGAGAATTTGATACATTGTTCAAGGAAAAATAACAGCAATAACAGGGTAACAGCCATCTTCACATCATCCTGAGCATTGTTGCATTGTGTCTGTTGTCATAGAAACAAGCAGGTGCATTTTTTTAAAACTAGCATTTATTTGAATGCAAATTCAACAAAATTATATGTTGTAAGACTCCTAAAAATCATGACCAATCTGCACGTGGATCTGCCTGAATACCTCTCAGCGGTACTGACAGGAGTCTAGGCAGATGAGCCATCAGAGACGCTCACCACCAGCCCTCTCTCTGACCCCGCAGACTCAACTGATGGTCCCTCACCAGTTCCAGAAAGTAGTGTTGAAATGCAAAAACAACAACAATCATCATCACCCTCATAAATCATAATAATAGGAAGCAAAGTGAATAAAAGTAAAGGGGAAGTCTTGCTTTTGTGGTCTGTTTTATTGCAACAATATGAAGTTACAGAAGCCCATGGCTCAGCTGCTATGGAGATGCTTTATAGTCAAGTCAAGCAAGCTCAATTTTTTTTCCCTCCATGATGAAAATACTTCCTATTTTGGGCCTCTAATGGCGTTTGGACATCGATTTCGTAGAGTCTAATCTGAGAGGGAAAAAAAGGAGTTCTTACTGGGACAGCTGCTCACTGAGGTTCGTTGTAAGACCCAGGCGGTCTGTCTGTCTGTCTGCCTGTCCCCAAAGCCACAAGTTGCTCTCCAAAGAGACAGAAACGAATGGCAAGATTCTTTCTCTCTAATCCCACCAGACATTTATCTTTGAGTGAGAAGTAACTTCAGCATGGAAACAACAGGGAACATAACATTTCCAATAAAGACCCCACTCATCTCTCTGACTTAGTAGCCAGGCTGTCCCAGCCGAGCCCTGATCTAAATGCAGCTCCAGTATAGATGTGTGGATGGATATGCCATAAATCAAGGGTCTAGCAATCAGATATTTGCAAGGAGAGCAGGTTGGCTTACTTTTCTACAGATCCAAAGGGGAAATATCAAATATTTGAATCAGGTTAAAATGACTAAATGCGTTTTCTAGGTATCAAATCAGTGTCTCTGGTTTCTAAGTATGAGAGACAGAGAGTAGTTCTGGTTCCTCAAAGTAGGGCTTGGGTGGCATCTCAGGACACCTCAGTGCTCATGAGTCATGGTTAACTTGCCTTACAAGAGTGCATGGTCTCTCCTGCTGGAGCAGACAGTCAGTACAGTATCAGCCTGCATCCCTTCTGTGGAGGATCACAGTCTTACAAAACAGATGCCATGCTAAGCAATTGCTCTTGAGAGAGGTGGGGACCATGGGAACAACGATCCTGCCACAGGGTCACAATTGAGTCTAGGTAAAGATTACCATGATTGGTAATGCTTTTGTAATAAATGTCTTCCCTGAGGGCTGCTAACATGCTTAGACGATGTAAGATATAGATATAAGCATATATGCTGTCTTGATTATTCTTGAGTTTTTCTTTGTCTCTTATAAAGAGTACAAGCATCAATGCTTGAGTGACCATAATAGCACCCTTTGTTTTTAGACTTTATAATGGTCCATATTCTCCCACTCCTCTGTCCTTGTTCTAACTCTGCCCTCATCCTTTGACTAGGTGGCCTTCCTTTCTGTTGCCACTGTCCTGACCCACACCTTCTCAGAACCATTTCTCACTTCTGCCATTTCATTTATCTAAAATCCAGGTCAGGCAATTATGTCCGTCCTCAATGGACTTCCTGCCAAGTTATAAATGTGATTCTGTTTTAATGAACCTATGAAGCAGACACGTGTCCAAAGTAGAATGTGCAATGAGTTTTTCTTTCAGGAGATAACTACTGTTAGCACTAGACACAAGTCCAGATTTACATAAGGCAGAAATCACACAGCAGTTTCACTTATCAATTTAGATGGATACAATTTAATGTTAGTAAAAGCATGGCTTGATACAATTACACATACCCTGTGAGGTCACCAGCTTACATAATGCAAAAGTAAATACAAGGCACTTTGCATATCCATGATTGATATGCAAAGTCAATCTCACAAGAACTCTCTAGCAGAAATTTACAGGACATTTTTGCATTACATCTCTCCAAGTATGGACAAAAAGCCCTGGAAGACACATGGGAGAGATCAGTGGGGTTTGTCTGCATAGGGTTTTAAACTCCATAATGACGACAGACAGCAGACACGGAACTATCTAGATATTGATAGCACATTTGGAGGGGTTGTTTTCAACACTCCTGGAAGCAAATGGGCTGATGGCTGAGGTACACACAGACTTGACACAGACTAGTAAGTTCAATGCAAGAACCCAGAGCAGGAGGAGGTGACTCTACCTGTCTTAGAAGCTGAATTTAAATAACAAATTAGAGAAATTTAAATAGGAAATAAATGTGCTGAATTTTGTATAACTCGTATAATGTATAATTTCGACCAGTGGCATGGAGAAATGTGGGCATATATAGACTGTTGGTGGGAAATATATGTTGCCTCTATTGTAGGCAAATTGAGAGTATCCACAATAATTTAAATATTGGGTATCGAACCTATTTCTAGAAGTCTGTCCGTGAGTAATACTGCCAAGTGTATAACATATAGGCACTGCACCTCACTAATTTTACCTCTCAGCTGTCTATAGTGACCACAAGAGCTACACATCTACTGGTCCATGCTCACTATGTATAAGACATTGAAAGAAGACAAACAAACAAACAAACAAAAACACATATAGCTTATGTTCTTAATCACCAACCATGGAAGGAATCAGTGCCTCAGCTTCATGTGCTGTGAGCACAAAAAGTTCAGTTTGACTCAAAGTGAAACAGAATGATCGAGTTGCCTGCTGTTGAGGCCATTTGTGTATTAAGAGTCAAAACATCTCAAGATCAGAAGCCTAGATAACTGACTGTACTCCATCATCGTCATCGTCGTCGTCGTCGTCGTCGTCGTCGTCGTCGTCCTCCTCCTCCTCCTCCTCCTCCTCCTCCTCCTCCTCCTCCTCATCATCATCATCATCATCATCATCATCATCCACTCTCTGAAACCTTGAAGAAGGAAGGAATGAGAATACAGGAATCTTGTTAGGGAATCTAGCTTGCTGTTCAGTGCCTTGTCAACTATAATAACACTTTCAGAATGAGTACAAAAGTACTCAAGGTAAAGCAATCTTGCCATGTCTTCCTTTAAGTGGTAACTAGTGGGTGCCATAGAGCTAGCCCAGTGATTTAGAGCACTGCCTTCTCTTCCTGAGAACCTTAGTTCAATTCCTAGCACCTGCATGATGGCTTGCATCCATCTGTAACTCCCATCCCTAGATCTGATGTCCCTTTCTAGACTTTGTGAGTAGAGTATATGGTTCAGGGACATACAATCTAACATTCATGCAATAAAAATAAATCAAATTTAAAAAAAGCCAAAGTAACTACATCACCTCTGGATGCCATCCCACTAGTTATTTAATATTTATTATTTATTATTAATACTTCCTCTCACATTGTCCTTCCCCAGGGTTTGATGGCCATGGTTTTTGTTCCCCCACACACAAGCTTTCTGAATTTTTCACATCACTCTACTTTAACCACAGGCCTCCACCCTCCCTCCCACAGCTCT
>JADRCD010246178.1:0-11005 GCA_019843815.1 Montemys delectorum | reverse complement strand
AGAAAGCCTTGAGCGAGCGGTCATCAGTGTAACTAGCCGGTGTTAGTGTCCCCTTGAAATGGCTTGTTCACAGTTAGTAGTGCACTCGTTGAAATATCTCTTCAGAAACGTTGAAACTGAAGGCAGCATAAAATGCTAACTTGAGAGGCAAGCCTTTTGAAACCATTGCTGATTCACAACAATTTTGCAGACTGGGAAAGGGAGAGAGAAGGTTGCTTGGGATGAGTTGGTGAGGCTTAGTCTCTGGACTTGATCTAGCTCTATAGTATCATAGAAGAGAGAAGGCTACCGCAGGAGCGTGGAAGTTCACGGGAAACCACTTAAATGTTGTGGTGTATCTATCTTTTAGCATTTGTTTGTCATGCTTAATTGTTTGGCTTGGTTTTCCATGATTTTATTCCATATGATTTTATTTTATTTTGTTTTGTTTTGTTTATTTTTGCCCCCAGAGCCTCAGACGTATATTCTAATACTTTATGCTCCACCCCTGCTGCAGATGCCATAGCATGCTTGTTTGGTTGCTTTTTGTTTAACTCCACCTAATACCCTGGCCCACTTTCCTTGGCCTCTGGGTCCTAGCGAGAGGAAACGATAGTACCCTGTCTACAGTAGAGCATTTAGTCCTTGGTTTGTCGGGTCAGATTCTCTCCCGCTTTTAACAAGTAGGAGAAGTAGCTAGGACTTAAATCAACGTGGCTTTTGTAAGGGTGGCCTATTGATATGACTCATAGCTCCCCCTTTTGACACCGACCTTGCCACACTGTATCCACATCTCCATAGATACAACAGAGCTACACACCCTTGACAGACCATGGTGTTTAATAGATGTGTCACGACCTCTGGAACGCCACTAAATCCATCTAACCAGCTAAGCATCATGCATTAGCAACAGGAACCTATAGAGTTATCTGTGGACTTCCCTTCTGGTCCCTGGGCTGACTGGGAGCTTTGCTTGATCGCTCTGGTAGCCTGGGAAAGGGCCAAAATTCCAAATGCAGTTTATCCATAGTGTGTGTCTGCTTTTGTTTTAACGTGAAGCTAAAAATTGTAAGGGGGTGGGGGGGTAACAATGTCTCTTCTGAATTTTTGAAAATTTCATGCCAAATAGTCTACATTTTGGTGGCTCTGATAGATCCACCCCTATCTCCCACATTCTCCCAACGCCACACCCTCTTGTTACTGTGTTAATAACCCACTGAGTCCAATCTGCTCTGCTCATATATTTCTGGCTGTTGGTGCGCTCTGGAGTGTAGTGGACCCACCAGGGGATGTGAGACATCCTACGTGAAGGACAGTCTGCTCTCCGTAGATGCTTGTGTAAGATAGCTTTGGTTAGTCTGGCACTAGAGGATGCTGGGCTGAGAAAGCCAGGCTCTTCATCCGAGAGGTAGGGCAACTATCACATCTATTGACTGTTAATTATGGCTCTCATGGCAATAGTGATCTTATACAGTCAATCATGGAGATGTTTGACTTCTGATAGCTTACCCCGTTCCTTGGCAGAAGAACGAAAAGCTTGAGATGTCCTTTTCCCTTGCTGGAATTCCTAAAGGCATTCACAAAGAAAAGGGAAGCATGCGTTCTGTGAAAACTTTAACCAGCAGACAGACAACACTGCTTGTCTTTATAATCCCGAGGCTTTGGGTAAACATGTATTTTCTTAGGTAAGGCACACTGAAATGAAGCTGACTAATGTATGCGGTACAAAACAGTCTCCCACAGAAATGAAGTTAGAGCTACGCTGCTTGGTTAAGCTAATATCTGAGGCAATGAGTCACCTATTAGTGAGGGTGGTGCAAACCTTGCGAGAGCACTTTAGCACAGTCCTTGTGGAGACTTGTGATTAGCCAGGAAGGGCTGCAGAGATCCCTGCTATTCTGTAAGAGATCTTGGGCTTCTTGAAAGCTTCATAGATATTTGTAAGTATTTCATAAATACTAATAGAGCATTAAATAATATGTGATGTTTCCTTTACATTATAAAAGGTCACTAATCTGGAAGAAACCTTGATGCAGTCTCAAAGTAACTCACTTAGGATATTGTCCAAACATTTGTAATTTTAAAAGTTTGATTTCTAATGCTCATAATTTAAATATAAAAAAATACTTCATCCATAAGGAATATTCTATCCAATTGCCACATTGTATTCCTTGGGGCCATTTTTGTCATTAGTCCCTAAATTACCCAGGAAAAGCAGCCTGAGGATCCCGGTTAGAAGCAGACAGCAGGAGGCAGGTGCACATGGGAGTGCAATGTGATCTTGAGACACAAGGCCGGCAGCCGCGTTTCTGGCTCCCTCCTGCATGGGTGGCTTTGTCTAGAAGGGCTGGACAGGAGGCCACCGTGGATTAGGAGTAGAAGGAGGGTGATTCTTCCTAGCGCTCTGACTCGGAGTTAAACATCCAGGATTGCTATTGCATGTTGCGTTGCATTCTTCCGTCATGCCTAGGAATCATTAATACCCCAAAGCCCCATTTTCTTGTCACATCAGAATCATAGTGCCACCATCCAGCCTCAACTCTGACCAAGTTGTCAAGCCTGACTTGGCCACAGAGCTAAGATCTATGTATTGGGAATGGAAGCATCCAGTTCACAGAATTGTTTTAAATGCCTAGTGAACCATGACCAGTCATTTCATAGGTTTATACATCTATTGTCCTTATTAATAGTCATTCTCTTGCATTCACTGTGTTAATCATACTTAAGGAAAATAAAAATTGAAATTACTGATGAACCATGGCTGTGGCAAAGCAGAGCCTTCTAGCTTACTCTTTGCCCAATCCTGAGGCACATGGTAAGTATTCCATAATGCTTATGTGTTTGTCCTTAGTACCCCCATTGCAAAATCAAGCTTAGTCTTTCTCTGTATATATTAATTCATATTATTCAAACTACATATATTTCTTGTGTATCATTCACATTTCTATGATATATGAGGTCTATTTTATTAACTCTTTCCTCATGTGTTTTTCTTCTTTTTAAATATAGATCCCATGCGTGGCCCGAGAAAACTAGAAGTTGTAGAGGTCAAATCTCGACAAATCACCATCCGCTGGGAGCCATTCGGATACAATGTAACTCGTTGCCATAGTTATAATCTCACAGTGCACTACTGTTACCAGGTTGGAGGGCAGGAGCAGGTGCGAGAAGAAGTAAGCTGGGACACAGATAATTCACACCCTCAGCACACAATCACCAACCTGTCCCCCTACACCAATGTCAGTGTGAAGCTCATCCTCATGAACCCGGAGGGGCGCAAGGAAAGTCAAGAACTCACAGTGCAGACAGATGAAGACCGTGAGTGTCTTTCGATGCTATGTCTCTGTGAATTGTGTTCTTTTCAAACAACTTTGGCTTCATTGACTTTGAGAGCTACGTGTTGAGAACAGGCAGAAGGACCGCTTAGTGGAGCGGTATCAATATGTCTGCTTCCAGTGCTGCCACACTGATTAGAAAAGAAAGGGCAGAATGGAAACATTGATTGTTTTAATGTAATTCTTTTCTCACAATGTTGCACATATGCAATTCATACTGAATGTTGCCATCCCCCATCTCCCCATCACCCCTGACAACCCTCTCTCTCCTCCCTCTTCTTTCCCTTATGTTTATGTTGATCCATTTCATTCTTTTGACCACTAGCATTAACCAGGGCTATCTGTATACCCCAAGGTTAGAGATATCCACGGGAGCTCTGAACATACAGCTCAGGACAGCCATCTTCCCCTCTCCAAGAACCTTTCTTAGTTTTAATAGTTAAGAGGTACAGTGCAGAGCCCCATGCACATCCCTCCTCTTTGACTGATTATTGATGAAGCTGGTCTTTATGCAGGGCTGGTACAGACAACTACAATTATGTAGTGACAGAAAAATGCAATAGTCACAGCGGTTTTATGAGTCTAGGAATGCTACTGTGTAGCCCCACATCCTATCTTCCAGCTCATCTACTTCCTGACCCTCTTCTGGAATGTTCCCCAAGCTTTAGAGGCGAGGTTTTTATTTAGGTCTAGGCCCACAGCCAGTCCATATACTTTACTTCTTATTAGCTATCTGGCACTTTTCTGTATGGAAAATCTATAGTATTATAAGTAGTTCCTAACTACTTATAATATTTATTTTTATTATCACATTGGATCAAGCAGTGCTTGTTTGAGCTCTAAGGTCAGTTCAACAATCTGCTTATTTGAATGCCTTTACATGGCACTCCTTCTCATCCTTCCATAAAACCCTAGTATAGACACAGAGTAGGAGTCCCACCTGGGTGAGCCTGAGATTGCATGGCTGTGGCTCACACAGGGCTCTCCCTGACTGCTGGCTCTTGCATCTCTTCCACCCCTTCTCTTCTGAACTATAGAGAGAACTGCTATGAATGTCTTGTTTATATGTGGTAACATATCTTAATATGTTATCATTATTTTGTGTGTGTAAATTATGCAAACCACTTCTAAGAATAAACCATGGTTTTTATCTGTATCAATGTGCATGACCTACAATAGATTAATAAACAGCCAAAAACATAAAATCAGCCCTTACACAAAATGAAAAGGTATTACTGACAAACATACTATTACTATTTTAACTAGCACTATTGCAGATCCAACAGGAGATGGGATGCAGCCATTTCATGAGACCAGATAAGGCCCGGAACGATAAGAACTCACCAACTCCTAGGGTCAAAGTGATAAGGGATATACTTTGGAAATTCTTTGCAATCCTGTCAAAATGTCAGGATTGATAATTTTGCATTTATGTTTAAATTATCTTACTAGTCTCAGGAATTAAGCCTTGCGATATTTGCAAATAAAAACCTATTGTTTCATAGCTCAGCAGCATTCAGCTAATTAGAAAAGAACTATTATTGCAAATTACATTTTCTCAATAACCAACCAAACAAAAACCTACTTCAAAGAAGATGGGGAAAAGAAAGACAAATAGAATAATTGTCAAACAATACCAACTCTGACAAGAGAAGCAACAGCTCGTCGTGACTCTGGTTTCTCCAACATCACTTTGTTCTGGAATCACATGTTCCTGAGATGTGTATTTTGTCAGGGAGTGTATGGAAATCATCTTTTGATCACCATTAGCAGTATCAGTGGACAGCACAGGTGTTATGGCTGCTTCTGTAAAATCCTGAATCCTAGACTTAACTTCTAAAGGCGAGTCTTCAGCCGAAGCTCCTGTGAGGTCTTATTGCTTCCAGTCACTCTTCCGGATAAAAGAAAGAAACAAACTACTTTTCCTGTTCTAAGATTTATAGTTTTTGATGAGTCCACTTAAGCATTCTTTTTATTATATTATTTATTTATTTACTTATTTATTTATTTTGCATTTATCTCTGTGTCTGTATGTGTGTGGGCTCACATATGCCATGGTATCCATGTGGACTTCAGATGAAAACTAGCAGGACTTAGTCCAATGTTCCACTGCATAAGTTCCTAGTGTGGTGCTCCGGCTGTGAGCTTGGTGGCAGATACCTTCATCCACTGAGCCATCTCGCCTGCCCCATTGAAAGTCCTCCTCGATACCTTCCATTACCATGCTTCTTCTAAGACATTATAAACTTTTGCTTCTTCTTCAAGCTGTCCTTCAAGCCAACATAATTTAAATAGATCCCATTCAGTTTTATGGTGATTTCTTCTGTTTCCCCTTTTTATTCCTGAACCTACATAAATATTTTCAAATATAAACCATCACACAATAGAGCATCCACTCATGTAGCTATGCCAACACTGTGAGAAAAGAGGTGGTGTCGTGAGAAACCTTTGGAGGAAACACAAAGATGAGGACAGGTAGCATGTCCTCGGGCCTGGCCCGCTGCAGCTTCCGGTTGTGATGAGCGGTCTAAGCCTGGAGTCTAGAATTCTAACTCCCTATGAACTCACCAGTGCCCTCACTTAGGAACACCATGTGTTACTGTGTTTCAACACAATGTTCTGTTGATTTCTTCAGCCTGGGATGAATGATTACATTCATATTATATGTTGCTCAGATGCTGTATGTTAGAAATGGACTTAGATCATTTTAGAAAGGAGGCAAGTGAAATCCAAGCAGGGACTGCAGCATTTCTAACCTGCATATTTAATTATCATAGAGTTTGAATAGCACTCATCCTAACCCACATGCACTCACAAAGCACTTTTCTATGAAATATTTGGTGTCATTTAGATTAAATACAAAGGCTCTCACTCTACCCATGAGCATGCCCTCAGATAAAAATGAGTTTAAAATGTGAAATCCTTCACTTTCTTTTGAAATTCCAGGCATCCATCCAGTTGGAGACAGACTTGCTGACAATTAAAAGACTATTCATATCCTCGCACAATCTAAAGTGTCTCTCCAGCCTCCGTTTAAAAATCTTTATTAAAATGTTTATCTCCTCATATGATGATGAACATTTTGGCTATTTCCAGTTGAGAGCAATGCTGCTGGACAATCTTCTGAGCTGACCTGCTCTGAGTTATCTTGGTAGATATATTAGATGAATGGATAGGTATGTGGAAGGAACAAATGAAGATAAATGATAGATAATAGACAGACAGATAGATAGATGATAGATAGGTAGGTAGACAGAAAGACAGACAGATAGATTACAGATAATAGATAAAAGATAAATCTTTTCACAAGGAGTGTGTAATTAAAACAACTTTAGATTTGATACAGAAATATAAATGTACCTATACGCTATTAAGATCTATAACCTCTATGAATAGCTAAAACCTCCTTGGGTCCCTCTCATTCATCTGCCACCTTCCTCTCCAGTCCCAGGAGCTGTCCCCACTGAATCCATCCAAGGCAGTGCCTTTGAAGAGAAGATATTTCTGCAGTGGAGAGAGCCGACACAAACATATGGGGTCATCACTTTATACGAGGTAACTTACACTTTCATTGGTAATTTACTGCTTTAAGTGAATGTCTTGTGATAACATGAGCTTTCTGGTAATTTAAAAACACAATTTCATGTTTCTTTGGTGAGCTTACTGCTTTCTATGGTCACAATATTTGTTCTAGAAGCAGGAGACTAAAAGTGAATTTTTCAACTATGCATAATTTCAAGATACATATTTAAAACAAGTTGGATCATTGTGTGTTGTGTGTTATATATTAAGACACAGCATAACACTTTTAAAGTCATTGTTATTTATTGTTAAATATTTTGAAACATACATTGATTAGGAAGCGATCACTGAGTCATACTCCTTCCTAGCTACCAACTGCTTTTTTTCTTACTGAGTACAAAAGAACACGGGTTAGCCAATTAGAAAAGTCAATAAAAAATTGTCTCCACAGTAACCACACTATAATCTTTTTGGTTCCCTTAAATCAACGTATGTTTCTTAGACTTTATTGACACCATTTTGTCTGCTGAAGCAAATCAAATAGTTGAGTGACAGTAGCAAAAAAGAGAATTTGATACATTGTTCAAGGAAAAATAACAGCAATAACAGGGTAACAGCCATCTTCACATCATCCTGAGCATTGTTGCATTGTGTCTGTTGTCATAGAAACAAGCAGGTGCATTTTTTTAAAACTAGCATTTATTTGAATGCAAATTCAACAAAATTATATGTTGTAAGACTCCTAAAAATCATGACCAATCTGCACGTGGATCTGCCTGAATACCTCTCAGCGGTACTGACAGGAGTCTAGGCAGATGAGCCATCAGAGACGCTCACCACCAGCCCTCTCTCTGACCCCGCAGACTCAACTGATGGTCCCTTACCAGTTCCAGAAAGTAGTGTTGAAATGCAAAAACAACAACAATCATCATCACCCTCATAAATCATAATAATAGGAAGCAAAGTGAATAAAAGTAAAGGGGAAGTCTTGCTTTTGTGGTCTGTTTTATTGCAACAATATGAAGTTACAGAAGCCCATGGCTCAGCTGCTATGGAGATGCTTTATAGTCAAGTCAAGCAAGCTCAATTTTTTTTCCCTCCATGATGAAAATACTTCCTATTTTGGGCCTCTAATGGCGTTTGGACATCGATTTCGTAGAGTCTAATCTGAGAGGGAAAAAAAGGAGTTCTTACTGGGACAGCTGCTCACTGAGGTTCGTTGTAAGACCCAGGCGGTCTGTCTGTCTGTCTGCCTGTCCCCAAAGCCACAAGTTGCTCTCCAAAGAGACAGAAACGAATAGCAAGATTCTTTCTCTCTAATCCCACCAGACATTTATCTTTGAGTGAGAAGTAACTTCAGCATGGAAACAACAGGGAACATAACATTTCCAATAAAGACCCCACTCATCTCTCTGACTTAGTAGCCAGGCTGTCCCAGCCGAGCCCTGATCTAAATGCAGCTCCAGTATAGATGTGTGGATGGATATGCCATAAATCAAGGGTCTAGCAATCAGATATTTGCAAGGAGAGCAGGTTGGCTTACTTTTCTACAGATCCAAAGGGGAAATATCAAATATTTGAATCAGGTTAAAATGACTAAATGCGTTTTCTAGGTATCAAATCAGTGTCTCTGGTTTCTAAGTATGAGAGACAGAGAGTAGTTCTGGTTCCTCAAAGTAGGGCTTGGGTGGCATCTCAGGACACCTCAGTGCTCATGAGTCATGGTTAACTTGCCTTACAAGAGTGCATGGTCTCTCCTGCTGGAGCAGACAGTCAGTACAGTATCAGCCTGCATCCCTTCTGTGGAGGATCACAGTCTTACAAAACAGATGCCATGCTAAGCAATTGCTCTTGAGAGAGGTGGGGACCATGGGAACAACGATCCTGCCACAGGGTCACAATTGAGTCTAGGTAAAGATTACCATGATTGGTAATGCTTTTGTAATAAATGTCTTCCCTGAGGGCTGCTAACATGCTTAGACGATGTAAGATATAGATATAAGCATATATGCTGTCTTGATTATTCTTGAGTTTTTCTTTGTCTCTTATAAAGAGTACAAGCATCAATGCTTGAGTGACCATAACAGCACCCTTTGTTTTTAGACTTTATAATGGTCCATATTCTCCCACTCCTCTGTCCTTGTTCTAACTCTGCCCTCATCCTTTGACTAGGTGGCCTTCCTTTCTGTTGCCACTGTCCTGACCCACACCTTCTCAGAACCATTTCTCACTTCTGCCATTTCATTTATCTAAAATCCAGGTCAGGCAATTATGTCCGTCCTCAATGGACTTCCTGCCAAGTTATAAATGTGATTCTGTTTTAATGAGCCTATGAAGCAGACACGTGTCCAAAGTAGAATGTGCAATGAGTTTTTCTTTCAGGAGATAACTACTGTTAGCACTAGACACAAGTCCAGATTTACATAAGGCAGAAATCACACAGCAGTTTCACTTATCAATTTAGATGGATACAATTTAATGTTAGTAAAAGCATGGCTTGATACAATTACACATACCCTGTGAGGTCACCAGCTTACATAATGCAAAAGTAAATACAAGGCACTTTGCATATCCATGATTGATATGCAAAGTCAATCTCACAAGAACTCTCTAGCAGAAATTTACAGGACATTTTTGCATTACATCTCTCCAAGTATGGACAAAAAGCCCTGGAAGACACATGGGAGAGATCAGTGGGGTTTGTCTGCATAGGGTTTTAAACTCCATAATGACGACAGACAGCAGACACGGAACTATCTAGATATTGATAGCACATTTGGAGGGGTTGTTTTCAACACTCCTGGAAGCAAATGGGCTGATGACTGAGGTACACACAGACTTGACACAGACTAGTAAGTTCAATGCAAGAACCCAGAGCAGGAGGAGGTGACTCTACCTGTCTTAGAAGCTGAATTTAAATAACAAATTAGAGAAATTTAAATAGGAAATAAATGTGCTGAATTTTGTATAACTCGTATAATGTATAATTTCGACCAGTGGCATGGAGAAATGTGGGCATATATAGACTGTTGGTGGGAAATATATGTTGCCTCTATTGTAGGCAAATTGAGAGTATCCACAATAATTTAAATATTGGGTATCGAACCTATTTCTAGAAGTCTGTCCGTGAGTAATACTGCCAAGTGTATAACATATAGGCACTGCACCTCACTAATTTTACCTCTCAGCTGTCTATAGTGACCACAAGAGCTACACATCTACTGATCCATGCTCACTATGTATAAGACATTGAAAGAAGACAAACAAACAAACAAACAAAAACACATATAGCTTATGTTCTTAATCACCAACCATGGAAGGAATCAGTGCCTCAGCTTCATGTGCTGTGAGCACAAAAAGTTCAGTTTGACTCAAAGTGAAACAGAATGATCGAGTTGCCTGCTGTTGAGGCCATTTGTGTATTAAGAGTCAAAACATCTCAAGATCAGAAGCCTAGATAACTGACTGTACTCCATCATCGTCATCGTCGTCGTCGTCGTCGTCGTCGTCGTCGTCGTCCTCCTCCTCCTCCTCCTCCTCCTCCTCCTCCTCCTCCTCCTCATCATCATCATCATCATCATCATCATCATCCACTCTCTGAAACCTTGAAGAAGGAAGGAATGAGAATACAGGAATCTTGTTAGGGAATCTAGCTTGCTGTTCAGTGCCTTGTCAACTATAATAACACTTTCAGAATGAGTACAAAAGTACTCAAGGTAAAGCAATCTTGCCATGTCTTCCTTTAAGTGGTAACTAGTGGGTGCCATAGAGCTAGCCCAGTGATTTAGAGCACTGCCTTCTCTTCCTGAGAACCTTAGTTCAATTCCTAGCACCTGCATGATGGCTTGCATCCATCTGTAACTCCCATCCCTAGATCTGATGTCCCTTTCTAGACTCTGTGAGTAGAGTATATGGTTCAGGGACATACAATCTAACATTCATGCAATAAAAATAAATCAAATTTAAAAAAAGCCAAAGTAACTACATCACCTCTGGATGCCATCCCACTAGTTATTTAATATTTATTATTTATTATTAATACTTCCTCTCACATTGTCCTTCCCCAGGGTTTGATGGCCATGGTTTTTGTTCCCCCACACACAAGCTTTCTGAATTTTTCACATCACTCTACTTTAACCACAGGCCTCCACCCTCCCTCCCACAGCTCT
>JADRCD010246174.1:0-11584 GCA_019843815.1 Montemys delectorum | reverse complement strand
CCTGACAAGCAGAGAGCGATGGCAGGTGGAGGGTTATACAGGGTGGCAGTTCCCAGAGCACCCATTCAAGTGACAGACCCATATGCGAACTTGCTTCCCTGGAATGATCAGCATTTTGCTTTCACTCCCAGATGCCGAGCAATGCACTGAGCTCATATGGAATCATATGTTACTTACAGGCCGAGTGGAGAGGAGATTTCGAAGAAGCCCCAATGTCTTCATCAGCACATTCATATCAGAATCTGATAATAACCGGAAGAGCTGTTCAGTACTCAAACTTCGTAAAATATCTGCTTTTATTTTTTGTTCCGCCTGAAATGCCATATTCTGAAATGATTAAAGAAATTATAAGAATCATATTTATGATCACTGTATTAAATTTTATTTTAGTAGAACTCAAAGCACAGAAGGAAGCTGAATTGGCCACACTAATTTTCTGGTTCCTTTTCATCATCTATAGAGAGCCCTAACAACTACTCTTAGATATACCATACAAGGAATATAACCACATTCTGACACAGGCCTTTGAACACAAACCCACTTACTACCTTTGAGAACACCTTAGGGAACTCTCAATGGGTGGGTGTGCTAATATGCCTGGCTATTAGCAGCTCAGATGGCCAGTGGCTACTTTGTTTCTACTTATTTTTTAGTTCATATACTAGATTAGCTCAGTCTACTTCAAGCTCTATGTTGAAAGAAAAAAAATAGCAAATGCCAAATAGCACTTCACAAATAAACATTTGCTATAAAATTTTCTTACAAGTTGGGGGTTTATATGTCAGTTATTGTCCTCCAGACAGATATTTATCACTGAGACCTACCAGAGAACAAGGTTATCAATGATACACGATAGCATGACAGTCAATATAACACTTGCTGGCCATCAGAGAGCCAGGCCAAAGGTAACCCTAAGCTTTATGTTTTGTGAACAGAGGTGGTGAGGCTGGTGATATGGAGACTGACTAGAATAAGGCAGACTACAGAATGAGATGGTTCATTTGGTGTCCAGCAACGAACCTGTGCAAGTCAGGGGCCCTCAGTCGAGTCCCACAGACTACTTAAGTGAGAGATCTGGGGACTAGGTCACATCCATGTGAACATGCAGGATTCTGAGTACGCTCTCCTGTTGAAGGGGGTTCCTGAGACTGACGTGTGAAGGAACTGACACTGGGAGATGGGTTCTGAAGGGGACATAAGGCAAATGGATGGTAGTAGAAACTTTCAAGAGGCCTGGGGGCATTTTGAGAAGAGCTACAAGTTGCACTAAGGAAAAACATCACTAAGAAATAATCAGAGATTATTATTTCTGTCCCTAAGTTCTTGTCAATAATTCAGCAGACACAGCATGGACACACATCCCAGGCCCACTTCCCCACCAGTAAGGTAGATATAATACAAGAGAATGAACAAGAGTTGGGTAGGACCAGCAACAGGGCTCGGCTAGGTAAAGACACAGAATCCATGACCTGAGCCGGACTCATCCGACCCTCCCCAAAGTTGTCCTGTTACCTCTGACATGTGTGCACACTCCCCTATTAAATAAATGTAATGAAACGCTGATTTTAAAATAGCAGTTCTGGGCTAGCGAGACGGCTCAGCGGGTAAGAGCACCGAATGCTCTTCCGAAGGTCCTGAGTTCAGATCCCAGCAACGACATGGTGGCTCACAACCATCCGTAATGAGATCTGATGCCCTCTTCTGGTGTGTCTGAAGACAGCTACAGTGTACTTACATGTAATAAATAAATAAATCTTTAAAAAATAAAATAAGATAGCAGTTACAAATATAAAGTACTCAGCTTTGGTCTGATACATAGCAACTAAATTGTAAATGCCCTTAATGTTTTTGAAAGTTCATGAAGGTTCACTCCTTATAATCTTGAGAAGAATGGTTCTGACCTCCTAAATGTTCAATCACTATGTGTTTGCCAAGGTAACTAATCTATAGCACATGCTAACTACATAGGTGATGCCTAATTAGCTCAATTCACCTACTTCACAACAACCGTCTTTTTTGTTTGTTTGTTTGTTTTGGTTTTTTTTTTTTTGAGACAGGGTTTCTCTGTACAGCCCTGGCTGTCCTGGAACTCACTCTGTAGACCAGGCTGGCCTCGAACTCAGAAATCCGCCTGCCTCTGTCTCCCAAGTGCTGGGATTAAAGGTGTGAGCCACTACTGCCCGGCAACAACCATCTTTTAAACCATGTGCACCATAAACATGAAATTTTATGTGTGAGGAACAGCAATTATTCTATGCCTTGGTTTACTATCTGTAAAGAAATAAAGGATCATCAATACAAGCAAGCATGAGATAAGCAGCTCCCAATGACCAGAGTATACATGGAAGAACACAGACTTCTGTTCCTAGATGAGGGCATGCTACAGGACTAAACAACTCCTTTACAGCTCAACCTGAAAGATGAACATGGACTCTTTCAGGCCACAAGTTATTAGAAAACTGGACTATGTTAGCTAATTTTCTGAAAAAGAAAATTCCAGATCATATGCCATAGTTAGAACTTTGCTAATGCCTCTGAATTTCCTTTAAGTTATGACATTACAACAGTGAGACATACCATTAAAGCCCAAATCCCGTTCACTCGTAGAGCGGGGTTTTCACTCTGTGTCAACCCACAGAGCAGCTCGACAGCTCCTGATTCCAAAATTGGCTGATTGGGAAAGAAAAAACAAGACAGAATTAATAAACAAACAACAACAAGCCAGAATCCACGTCAGGTTGCAGACCACAGTGCCTTCCCACCATGCACTGCACCATCTCCTCCCCATCTTACTCAGGTCTCAGCAGTTTTTACAAAGCAGGAACTATTGGACCATAAAAGTTACCTTGAGAAAGAAAGGATCGAGGTCTCATTCTATTTGCTTGCCTGTGTGTGTGTGTGTGTGTGTGTGTGTCTGTCTGTCTGCCTGCGTGCGCGTCTCTCTCTCTCTCTCTCTCTCTCTCTCTCTCTCTCTCTCTCTCTCTCTCTCTCACACACACACACACACACACACACACACACACACACACACACACACACACACTCATCCAGAGCCTGTAGGCATCCTAAAACACACCTATTTCTCACAGACTATTACAACAGCACTGTCTACTTCCCTACTTCTTTCATTCCAAACATATGGCAGAATGTGAGTTTCTGGAATATTCTCGGCACTAATCATCCGTGGTGTGTGCAGAGCACAATTGTGCTTTTATCATGTCACATCTCATGCTCAGGACAGCCTAACTACTGACTACAGTCTGAATATCTAGTTCAAAATGGGTTTCTAGAGAGTCTATAAAAATCCTGACTTTACGGGATTAAGGCTTACCACTAATAAATATGAAAGGCTACCTGGTACCTGGCGACTAGACGGCTCTTACAGTACAGATTGAGTACAGTACAGTACAGTACAGACTCAGCAAAGGGCACTAGCTTTCAAGATGACGTCTTTGAAGATTACATATTCAAATTATGGTATTTCAAACATTTGCCTCAGTGGCTTTATCATAATTCTCATTCTATGTGCCTAATCTTACTCTACCATTTGAAAACAGAGCACAGACTTGATGCCCTTAACCCCCAATATTTCAGTGTGTTTCCTGAGAACAAAGATATTCTTAGATGGGCTGGAGAGATGGCTCAGCCAGTAAAGGCTCGGCTCACAACCGAAGATATAAGAGTTTGGTTCTGAGCACCCATGTCTGTCTCTCCAGCCCCTGCTCCCCCCAAAAGATATTCTTAGACAATCACAATATAGTTACAAAGTGCAGAAAAGTTAACATTAAATTAAAACAATACATTTATCAACATGAACTCTCCACTCCAATCCTGCCGACTGGTCCAACAATGTTCTTGTTGCACTTCTCCCCCTTCTGGACCAAAAGGAAGCCTGTTTTCAACATAAAACGTTAGTCAGACCCTTCTGAGCTCATCCACCACATCTCCTCACTGGTCACTACATAGGCTGCTCTAGGTGGCTGGAGTTGCTCTGATTGTAACTCAATCCGGATATGGTCAGTGCTCAACGGCAGGCAGAGGACTGGAGGCTCTGTGAGCCCGCCTTGCTCTTTGTCCCCTCCACTGTAGAGTGTTCAGTAACCATCCCTGACTTCATCTTGGCAGTGCTGCCATCCTCTGTCAGTCAAAGCCTGTAGATGCTTCTACATAGAAAATGAATTACAAACTACCAGAGAGCCAACAAACAATAAACCTTCCCTTGGGACTGTAAAAAAGGACAGGGCGGATGGACATACACACACACATACACACACACACACACACACACACACACACACACACAATTTTGTTTCCTGTTGTTATAGATGGAATCCATTTTATGTGCACATGTAAGCATTCTCTACAAGCCCAGACCAGAGATAATGTAACAGTAAAACTGTGTAAGGTGTTTACTCATCCTTTATTAAGTTTGTTTTTCTTTGTTAAGAGCAAAAGCCATGAGCACAAAGGTTTTTATATAAATTGTAGTAAGAGACCCCCTCCAAAACTCTGAGAATACTATATAATTAAGAGGTGGTAGAAAGAACATAAGAACCAAAGGACAGGGAGACATGCAGCAGGAAGAATCTTCTCGACATGACATAACCATTACCAAGCTCACTGCTGCAGTGGATACCCCCATAAGACTTGCATAGCCTAGGCTGCCGTCAACATTTCATCATGGGTATGAAGGGGCCTATGAGGCTCCACCCCTTCCCGTGGGTCTACTGTCAGTTAACGGATGCTGGGGGAGAAGGCTGTCATGTTCTTCAGTGGTGTGACCACAGTCAAGCTGCCCATGCTCTAGAAAATAACTTCTATCCATAGTCATGTAAGCCACTCTAAGTAAACACAGTGGGTCACACACAAAGCACGAGGACAAGAAAGTGATTTGCTGCAAAGGCGGGTTTCAGTAGGATAAGGAGGAGCTGGAAGACGGAGGTGGAAGACAGTAAAAACCACTAAAATTCTTTGTACATGTAGGAAATGGTTAAGGATGGAGAGAGAAAACAAATCCTTATATTCATTCTGCCTAAACAATGACCACTGAGTATTATTTTCTGATTCAAGGAGTTACTCTCTTTAAATGACTTACAATTCTCGTTTTTCAAAGACAAGTCTTTAGTAAATAATGTTTGAAAATAGTCTATTACTTATATTTTTATAATTATTTCCTCACTTGCAATTTCAGTATAGACTATTAACTATGTACTGTGATATCTTTTAGTTATTCATTTATAAGCAAGCTGGCCTTGAGCTTTTAGGCTTTTGGAATCCTTTTGCCTCAGCCTCCCAAGTAGCTGAGACTTGGTGAATGTTACTGCAGTGGCCCTAGGCTTTGTAACATCTACTAAGTAAGCTGACCATGACAGAAGGAACAAAGTAATCGGAAGTCATTCCAACTGTGAAAAGAAGTGACTCACTTCCTTCTCTGCTCAAAACAAACAATTCAGAAGGAGTTCTTCAACTCAATGCCCAAATTTCAACACCAACTGCTATTTTAAAAGGTGAAAAGCCAGCTGGTAGTGGTGCACACCTTTAATCCCTCCCAGCACTCAGGAGGCAGAAGCAGGTGGATTTTCTCGAGTTCAAGGCCAGCCTGGTCTACATAGTAAGTTCCAGAACAGCCAGGGCTACACAGAGAAACTCTGCCCTGAAATAGTAAGTAAGTAAGTAAGTAAGTAAGTAAGTAAGTAAGTAAGTAAGTAAATAAATAAATAAATAAATAGATAGATAAATAAGAAGGAAAAAAGAATACAGTAATTGACTAAACTTTAGCTAGATAAAAGAAAAATCAATACTAACCTCTTTACTTGGAGAAAATTCAAGAAGGAGGTTACATAACATGGAAGATGCTACTACTAGGATTTCATCGGGTGCATTTTGTAAAACCTATAGAATAAAAAGGGCCATGTCATTAACTTTGAAATGCTAAAGATGAGGGCATATATGATTAAGTAAAACCCAAAACAATTATCTTACAACTTGACTTCTCATACTGGACAGTACATGTAGGAAAAATACTGCAATTTAGAAGCTGACCTCAGCTGTCAAGCTAATAGAATTTTAATAAAATAGGAGTAGGAGGCATAGTTTAATTGGTAGAGTGCTTGTCTAGCAAGTACGAGGCCCTGGGCTCCATCACAGAACAAAAAATTATATATATATATGCACATATATGTATATATTATATGTATGTATAAATGAATTTTACCTAAACAGAAAAATTTAAAACACAAAAAATTTATTAAAATTAAACAGCTAGTATCTTGTGTCTAGTTAACCAGCAGATTAAACTATGGAAAAGCAAATGAGAAAAATTATTAGATTTATAAGCAGCTTCTCAACCATGAGAAATCAAAATGAGTATGAGTATTTGCATGTGATATCACATCTTAAATGTGTGACCAAGTTGTGGTTTGAGATTCAAACCCACATATAGCCATGAGTACAAAACTCTTCTAGTCTGCTCATCAAACATTTGCCCCAGGAGAAGTAGACAGAAATCACCTTGCTCTACCCTTGATGTGCACGATACAGAGATTTTTGAGCTGAGCAACCAGACACAAAAGAAGTTATTTTGGGAAATGGCAAACAGTTAAAAGGTCTTGGATGGATAATAAATAAATAAAGGTCAAGCTATTATTAAAACAAAACAACTGAAAAGAAAAAGTAGGAACTATAAAGGAAAACATTAACTGAGGAGAACCTTCCAAAATCTGGGCGTGTCAACCTTGGCTCCACTGGTTTTAGGTGAGAGATTGTGAATCTGAAACAGACTTGTTGACTGAACTGCTCCACCCCTGAGGCGATTTGTTACCAGGGTGGAAAGGCACTAAGATTGTATTGGAAGGAGGCGTATAACCCTTCTGAGGCTGGGGGCTCTCAGTAAGTTTCACGAAACAAAAACACAGCAGGAAATGAGTCATGTTCAGAGGGATGCCGTATGCCCAATAGGTAAAATAAGGCGACAGAAACTCAGAGACAAGTGCAGTCACAGGCCAAGAAGGAAGGTCCACAGCAAAGGAGAAACTGAACATTTTGTCCTGATGAGCTCGACATCCTTCTAGAAACCTAAACACCAATCACATACCTGGTGCTGAAGTGCCTGACAGCTAAGTAGCTCTAGGGTTCACCCTGTTTCTTAAACAACGACTCCCATCTTACTTCAAGACCTCAAAGAATGAATCACATGCTCTGCTGTGAGATAAGCTTTTGTATAGAAACCAATCATCATGTTCATTCCAAAGGCCTACAGCACCGATCCAACTCCATCTTTAAAAACAACTAACAACAACCCACAAAGACAAGTTCTTACTGCACAGTCCAAGCTGGCTTTCGACTCAAGATCCTCCTGCCTTTGCCTTCCAAGTACCAAGATTTCAGACATGCATTACCTAGCTTCCACCTGGCTATCTGTCCACTGGTCTGTCTCACTCACTCCAGGCATCCTTGCTATTTCCTACATCTTTTATACATAGCCCTTTCTGCTCATAGAAAGAAATCCTTTTGTTTTTCACCTCTGCAATCTAATCTGTGCTGCTTGATGTTTCTTTTATTTCTGTCACACTGATAGAGGTCCCTATTCTAACCTAAAGTTTAAGCAAGCTAAGATCACCATAGTAAAAGATTTTGCAAGGCCAGTGTGCCTGGAGGCTTTGCTTACTAAGTACTAAAATACAAACAACTACAACAAAAATCAAAATAAATTTTAAAAATCTACTGAACAAATGAAATGAATACAGATACTTAAGAGATTTTTTTAAAAAAGTAAGAAAAGAAAAAGATCAAAGACCAAGTTGATGTGGTTCCAAATGAGAGTTAACATTATTAGCAACAACTAATTGGAAGCACCCTTTATAATCCAGATTTATTTGCCTTGAATTCCTTCCTCCTGGCATGGGAGACCACAAAAGCAGACTTAATGGCACAAATTTTACTTTATATCTAGAAACAGCCAATTCTTTTCCTTTTTATAACCCAAAGGCTGCAAGGAAAACCTCTGGATTTAAGTTTAAAGAGTAGTAATAAACATACAGAAGGCCAAACGAGTACCAGGAGCTCAAGCTAATAAAGAAGCCTGGGCTGGAGCTTCCTTCTCACACATGAAACGCTGGCGCTCTGAGAGCCGTATTCTCTAAGTCTGCAGCAGCTCAGAATGTGTGACTCAAGAGAACCATCAAAGTGTTATGTCTGAGAGTCAGCTGTATCCCTAGACCTGGGTGCTCAGCTCACACAGACTCTGTGCCGACTGCTGCAACTTTCTCACCTTCATTAAAGGTTTCCACACGGCATGATCCTGGAAACTGGTTCGAAGCTGCTGTACAGATCTGGATAAACTGTGCAAACATCTATAAAGAATGATCAAAATTAGCTTCCCCAGAAGCCAAAACTCACATTTCAAATCAATTGCTTGGCTTTTCACTAGTACGAACGTACACTTCAAGCATGGCTATCAACACTAGGTCAGCTACAGCAAGACACCTCACGGGCGTTGGAGGCTAGGTTCTGTTAGGTAACATTACACACTGCATGGATTCACCTGAGCATACGTTCCAGGAACATCTGCATCCTGTGCTTAGTGAAGGACCGGAAAGGAAACAGGCTAAACACAGAGCAAGGGATTTTTATTCAGACCACGTAAAGCTCATACCTGACAGCAGCTAACCGCACCTTGACACTAGACTCAGACAAGCCAGTCACAATTCGGTCCATCATATTTTCAGTCTCAATGATCTGGAGAAAAAGGTTAATGCTGCATAAATAACAACATGAAGGTGACAAACTTCACTGCTTGTAAATGCAAGTATGTTAATGTCCATTAAGAGTTTCATGGTTTTAGCAAAAGATTTTACCTCTCAACAATCACTTTGCAGTGGGGCAGGCAGCTCGCCAGGAAGATGGGGCAAGCACTCACTAAGGACGAGCCATGACAGGCATAATTGTGTTTCTTTACTTTTAAAGATTTAAATGGCCCAAGTACTATAGAGATGTTCATGAACCATCTGGGTAAAGGGGATGTAGATAAAATATGAGGCATTTCCTATAAGAATGATAATGAATCATAGTCCACACTACCCTCATCAAGTGAGTGAAATCTGCAGGCTCTGACACAGCCACCCTAAACCTCCACTTTACTGAGCAAATTTAAACTAAGCTAAATATTTACAAAGGCTGCAAATATTACACTTGCTGTCCTTCACCACGGTACCAGGTCCTGGTACATGAAATCATAACAATCATTAATCTTTGCTTCTTATGTAAGATACCTGAAATTCACCTTCATTAGGTCATACACTGATGAATAGTGTACAGAGGAAGTTAAAGTTGCCTGGGCCTATGGAAAAACAGATTTTTCCTATTAAAGTGTTAGTGCAATCACAAGAACATTTAATAACATCAGTGGATATCTGTTGAGTTTACGTATGTGCCAGCTGTCGTGCTAAGCATTTGTGTTCTCTGGTTATCTGACTCTTCCATTATCTCTTCTGAGAGCGTTATTATGAATGTTTTCACTGATATGCTAGGAAATTGAGGATTCTGAATAGCACAAGAGTCCTCTGACTGTAGAGTCCACGCACTTAGCAACACTTATAATACTGTTCTAGTTAACAGTTCTAAACATAAATGATCTATCATCAGGAGTCACTGCTCTCTCCTGGAACACCTAGCACAGACCAGTAAGTACCCTGACGAAACTGTTGACAGTCCTTATATCTAGGACACACCAATTGGATCAGATTCTTGCATAGACAGGAACCTGCATTTTTTGTTTTTACAAAAAGATGAGTCCAGTGTATAGTCAAAGCTGAAGCTTAAGACCACCAAACTAGAGGGAAACGAGAAGATTCAGAAACTGGACTTCAGACCAGGTGTTGAGAAATCTCAGGATGTTCACAAGTCATTTCAAATTACCAGTGACCAGTAAAGAGATCTCTACCATCAGGAGTGGAGAACAAGGGGCGGAGACGGATCGGTGGTTAAAAGCACTGATCTTTCATAGGACACAGGTTTGATTCCCAGCACCCACTGGACAGCTCACAACCATCTTTAATTCCAGTCTAGAGAAGTCAATGCCCCTTTCTGACCACACAGGTGGTACTGCCAGATACTCATGAAAGGCCTTGGGCCAACAAGAAGGCTCAGTGGCTAACAGTACTTGCCACTGTGCCTAAGGACTTGAGATCAAGCACCTAGACACACATGATAGAAGGAGAACCAGCTTCTGCAGGCTGTGCTCTCACACACATACATGTAACATACATGCACATACATGTACTACAAACACACACATAATATACACACAAACACACAACATACATGCATGTACATAATACACATACATGTAACACACACGCACACAAACACACATGTAATACTTGCACACATATATGTAACATACAAGTACATATAACACACATACACAGGGAGGGAGGAGAGGAGGGAGATAGATAAATAGATAGATAGAAAGAAAGATAAATAGACAGACAGACAGACAGAAAGAAAGAAAGAATGAAGCCGGGCAGTGGTGGTGCATGCCTTTAATCCCAGCACTTGGGAGGCAGAGGCAGGCGGATTTCTGAATTCAAGGCCAGCCTGGTCTACAGAGTGAGTTCCAGGATAGTCAGGGCTATACAGAGAAACCTTGTCTCGAAAAACAAACAAACAAACAAACAAACAAAAAAAGAAAGAAAGAACAAACAAAAAAGCACACTTTCACTATGAGTTAGGAAGGCCATTTCGTAGTGTTTAACAATGTCCAAATAGCCCAAGGATATGTAAATGTAGTACAAGAATATGCACGTTCCTATGTGAGACCAACCTTAATCACATCCTTACCTTTATGAACATCCATGCTCTGCTCCATTAGAACGTCTAGCCTCCCATGTGCCTTCTTTCTCAGGCTAGCTATTCTAACTCTACTATACGTTTTGCCAAGGTGGATGCCTGCCGGCTTCTCAGCAGACTTTCACCACGGGCACCCCCAGCCCTGTACTCACCTGCAAGAGATGCCCATCTCCTGTGGTACCTATCTCCCACTTCAAATCTTCCTAGGTCCATGATATCCCAGTTCTTCTGCACTCAAGTCTACATTATAGAGCCTTTGGGTTTTTTTGATGGGACATTACTTGACTTAGCCCACACTTGTTTGTTTTTGAGTTAGGGTCTGTTTGTGTTGCTCTAGCTGGTCTCTAACTCAAACACAGGAGCCCAGTGATCCAGGCTGAGAGGTAGGAAGAAGCCTATGGAAGGCTCCACACCCACTTCTTACTGAAACTTCTCCATTCTCCCTTTTTTCTTTAACCTTGTTATGCCGAATACATCAAGTTGGATACATGAAGCTTACATCCCTTCTGCCATGACTCCCAGAGCACTTCCCCATTTCTCTCTTGTATGCTTACAGTGACTTCATCAGAGGCTGTGTGTATAGAAGAATGAGACAAAGAATTACTTTCTAACAAAACACTACCAGCTCTCACTTCAGGTGCTTAGGAAACCAGGCACGGGCAAGTCTTGAAAGAGACTGAAGGATCATGTCTACTGGTCACATTTAGTCAAAGAAGTAAACCTACGAAGTGACAGG
>JADRCD010246172.1:0-12168 GCA_019843815.1 Montemys delectorum | reverse complement strand
TGTGTGTATGTATGTATGTGTGTATGTATGTGTGTATGTATGTATGTATGTGTGTGTGTATGTATGTATGTATGTATGTATGTATGTGTGTATGTATGTGTGTATACTATAAGAAACTAAAAGCACTGAGAATCAAGAAGCACAAAGAGAGGAATAAGAGCGAAAGACATGGAAACTATGCCGCAGGTCACTAGCATGGTCTTAGAGTGCAAAGTGTGGTCAGGAGGACTAAAAAGACAAGGCAGGCCGAGAAGGGACCTCCTGCTCTCCATCTACCTGAGAGTCACTGATGATGATGGCCAGGGACTATCAGAGAATGCCCACAGTGACCCACTAGCAAGGCTCAGCCTCTCATACTCTTTCACGCACCATTTCTCGCCACAGTGACATCGATATGTGAGCAGGTGATCGATGTGTCTGTGCAATGATATTGAAAGGAATTTCAAATAAGAAACAAACAGAGGCCTCAGAGACAACGATCTAGGCCGAAGAGAAGACACACTCTGGTCAGCAAACCACATAATAGTAGTGATAAGTCAAGGCAGGTACACATCAAACAGAGAGAGGGAGTCCTGACAAGCAGAGAGCGATGGCAGGTGGAGGGTTATACAGGGTGGCAGTTCCCAGAGCACCCATTCAAGTGACAGACCCATATGCGAACTTGCTTCCCTGGAATGATCAGCATTTTGCTTTCACTCCCAGATGCCGAGCAATGCACTGAGCTCATATGGAATCATATGTTACTTACAGGCCGAGTGGAGAGGAGATTTCGAAGAAGCCCCAATGTCTTCATCAGCACATTCATATCAGAATCTGATAATAACCGGAAGAGCTGTTCAGTACTCAAACTTCGTAAAATATCTGCTTTTATTTTTTGTTCCGCCTGAAATGCCATATTCTGAAATGATTAAAGAAATTATAAGAATCATATTTATGATCACTGTATTAAATTTTATTTTAGTAGAACTCAAAGCACAGAAGGAAGCTGAATTGGCCACACTAATTTTCTGGTTCCTTTTCATCATCTATAGAGAGCCCTAACAACTACTCTTAGATATACCATACAAGGAATATAACCACATTCTGACACAGGCCTTTGAACACAAACCCACTTACTACCTTTGAGAACACCTTAGGGAACTCTCAATGGGTGGGTATGCTAATATGCCTGGCTATTAGCAGCTCAGATGGCCAGTGGCTACTTTGTTTCTACTTATTTTTTAGTTCATATACTAGATTAGCTCAGTCTACTTCAAGCTCTATGTTGAAAGAAAAAAAATAGCAAATGCCAAATAGCACTTCACAAACAAACATTTGCTATAAAATTTTCTTACAAGTTGGGGGTTTATATGTCAGTTATTGTCCTCCAGACAGATATTTATCACTGAGACCTACCAGAGAACAAGGTTATCAATGATACAGGATAGCATGACAGTCAATATAACACTTGCTGGCCATCAGAGAGCCAGGCCAAAGGTAACCCTAAGCTTTATGTTTTGTGAACAGAGGTGGTGAGGCTGGTGATATGGAGACTGACTAGAATAAGGCAGACTACAGAATGAGATGGTTCATTTGGTGTCCAGCAACGAACCTGTGCAAGTCAGGGGCCCTCAGTCGAGTCCCACAGACTACTTAAGTGAGAGATCTGGGGACTAGGTCACATCCATGTGAACATGCAGGATTCTGAGTACGCTCTCCTGTTGAAGGGGGTTCCTGAGACTGACGTGTGAAGGAACTGACACTGGGAGATGGGTTCTGAAGGGGACATAAGGCAAATGGATGGTAGTAGAAACTTTCAAGAGGCCTGGGGGCATTTTGAGAAGAGCTACAAGTTGCACTAAGGAAAAACATCACTAAGAAATAATCAGAGATTATTATTTCTGTCCCTAAGTTCTTGTCAATAATTCAGCAGACACAGCATGGACACACATCCCAGGCCCACTTCCCCACCAGTAAGGTAGATATAATACAAGAGAATGAACAAGAGTTGGGTAGGACCAGCAACAGGGCTCGGCTAGGTAAAGACACAGAATCCATGACCTGAGCCGGACTCATCCAACCCTCCCCAAAGTTGTCCTGTTACCTCTGACATGTGTGCACACTCCCCTATTAAATAAATGTAATGAAACGCTGATTTTAAAATAGCAGTTCTGGGCTAGCGAGACGGCTCAGCGGGTAAGAGCACCGAATGCTCTTCCGAAGGTCCTGAGTTCAGATCCCAGCAACGACATGGTGGCTCACAACCATCCGTAATGAGATCTGATGCCCTCTTCTGGTGTGTCTGAAGACAGCTACAGTGTACTTACATGTAATAAATAAATAAATCTTTAAAAAATAAAATAAGATAGCAGTTACAAATATAAAGTACTCAGCTTTGGTCTGATACATAGCAACTAAATTGTAAATGCCCTTAATGTTTTTGAAAGTTCATGAAGGTTCACTCCTTATAATCTTGAGAAGAATGGTTCTGACCTCCTAAATGTTCAATCACTATGTGTTTGCCAAGGTAACTAATCTATAGCACATGCTAACTACATAGGTGATGCCTAATTAGCTCAATTCACCTACTTCACAACAACCGTCTTTTTTGTTTGTTTGTTTGTTTTGGTTTTTTTTTTTTTGAGACAGGGTTTCTCTGTACAGCCCTGGCTGTCCTGGAACTCACTCTGTAGACCAGGCTGGCCTCGAACTCAGAAATCCGCCTGCCTCTGTCTCCCAAGTGCTGGGATTAAAGGTGTGAGCCACTACTGCCCGGCAACAACCATCTTTTAAACCATGTGCACCATAAACATGAAATTTTATGTGTCAGGAACAGCAATTATTCTATGCCTTGGTTTACTATCTGTAAAGAAATAAAGGATCATCAATACAAGCAAGCATGAGATAAGCAGCTCCCAATGACCAGAGTATACATGGAAGAACACAGACTTCTGTTCCTAGATGAGGGCATGCTACAGGACTAAACAACTCCTTTACAGCTCAACCTGAAAGATGAACATGGACTCTTTCAGGCCACAAGTTATTAGAAAACTGGACTATGTTAGCTAATTTTCTGAAAAAGAAAATTCCAGATCATATGCCATAGTTAGAACTTTGCTAATGCCTCTGAATTTCCTTTAAGTTATGACATTACAACAGTGAGACATACCATTAAAGCCCAAATCCCGTTCACTCGTAGAGCGGGGTTTTCACTCTGTGTCAACCCACAGAGCAGCTCGACAGCTCCTGATTCCAAAATTGGCTGATTGGGAAAGAAAAAACAAGACAGAATTAATAAACAAACAACAACAAGCCAGAATCCACATCAGGTTGCAGACCACAGTGCCTTCCCACCATGCACTGCACCATCTCCTCCCCATCTTACTCAGGTCTCAGCAGTTTTTACAAAGCAGGAACTATTGGACCATAAAAGTTACCTTGAGAAAGAAAGGATCGAGGTCTCATTCTATTTGCTTGCCTGTGTGTGTGTGTGTGTGTGTGTGTGTGTGTGTGTGTGTCTGTCTGTCTGCCTGCGTGCGCGTCTCTCTCTCTCTCTCTCTCTCTCTCTCTCTCTCTCTCTCTCTCTCTCTCTCTCACACACACACACACACACACACACACACACACACACACACACACACACACACTCATCCAGAGCCTGTAGGCATCCTAAAACACACCTATTTCTCACAGACTATTACAACAGCACTGTCTACTTCCCTACTTCTTTCATTCCAAACATATGGCAGAATGTGAGTTTCTGGAATATTCTCGGCACTAATCATCCGTGGTGTGTGCAGAGCACAATTGTGCTTTTATCATGTCACATCTCATGCTCAGGACAGCCTAACTACTGACTACAGTCTGAATATCTAGTTCAAAATGGGTTTCTAGAGAGTCTATAAAAATCCTGACTTTACGGGATTAAGGCTTACCACTAATAAATATGAAAGGCTACCTGGTACCTGGCGACTAGACGGCTCTTACAGTACAGATTCAGTACAGTACAGTACAGTACAGACTCAGCAAAGGGCACTAGCTTTCAAGATGACGTCTTTGAAGATTACATATTCAAATTATGGTATTTCAAACATTTGCCTCAGTGGCTTTATCATAATTCTCATTCTATGTGCCTAATCTTACTCTACCATTTGAAAACAGAGCACAGACTTGATACCCTTAACCCCCAATATTTCAGTGTGTTTCCTGAGAACAAAGATATTCTTAGATGGGCTGGAGAGATGGCTCAGCCAGTAAAGGCTCGGCTCACAACCGAAGATATAAGAGTTCGGTTCTGAGCACCCATGTCTGTCTCTCCAGCCCCTGCTCCCCCCAAAAGATATTCTTAGACAATCACAATATAGTTACAAAGTGCAGAAAAGTTAACATTAAATTAAAACAATACATTTATCAACATGAACTCTCCACTCCAATCCTGCCGACTGGTCCAACAATGTTCTTGTTGCACTTCTCCCCCTTCTGGACCAAAAGGAAGCCTGTTTTCAACATAAAACGTTAGTCAGACCCTTCTGAGCTCATCCACCACATCTCCTCACTGGACACTACATAGGCTGCTCTAGGTGGCTGGAGTTGCTCTGATTGTAACTCAATCCGGATATGGTCAGTGCTCAACGGCAGGCAGAAGACTGGAGGCTCTGTGAGCCCGCCTTGCTCTTTGTCCCCTCCACTGTAGAGTGTTCAGTAACCATCCCTGACTTCATCTTGGCAGTGCTGCCATCCTCTGTCAGTCAAAGCCTGTAGATGCTTCTACATAGAAAATGAATTACAAACTACCAGAGAGCCAACAAACAATAAACCTTCCCTTGGGACTGTAAAAAAGGACAGGGCGGATGGACATACACACACACACACACACACACACACACACACACACAATTTTGTTTCCTGTTGTTATAGATGGAATCCATTTTATGTGCACATGTAAGCATTCTCTACAAGCCCAGACCAGAGATAATGTAACAGTAAAACTGTGTAAGGTGTTTACTCATCCTTTATTAAGTTTGTTTTTCTTTGTTAAGAGCAAAAGCCATGAGCACAAAGGTTTTTATATAAATTGTAGTAAGAGACCCCCTCCAAAACTCTGAGAATACTATATAATTAAGAGGTGGTAGAAAGAACATAAGAACCAAAGGACAGGGAGACATGCAGCAGGAAGAATCTTCTCGACATGATATAACCATTACCAAGCTCACTGCTGCAGTGGATACCCCCATAAGACTTGCATAGCCTAGGCTGCCGTCAACATTTCATCATGGGTATGAAGGGGCCTATGAGGCTCCACCCCTTCCCGTGGGTCTACTGTCAGTTAACGGATGCTGGGGGAGAAGGCTGTCATGTTCTTCAGTGGTGTGACCACAGTCAAGCTGCCCATGCTCTAGAAAATAACTTCTATCCATAGTCATGTAAGCCACTCTAAGTAAACACAGTGGGTCACACACAAAGCAGTACACGAGGACAAGAAAGTGATTTGCTGCAAAGGCGGGTTTTAGTAGGATAGGGAGGAGCTGGAAGACGGAGGTGGAAGACAGTAAAAACAGTAAAAACCACTAAAATTCATTGTACATGTAAGAAATGGTTAAGGATGGAGAGAGAAAACAAATCCTTATATTCATTCTGCCTAAACAATGACCACTGAGTATTATTTTCTGATTCAAGGAGTTACTCTCTTTAAATGACTTACAATTCTCGTTTTTCAAAGACAAGTCTTTAGTAAATAATGTTTGAAAATAGTCTATTACTTATATTTTTATAATTATTTCCTCACTTGCAATTTCAGTATAGACTATTAACTATGTACTGTGATATCGTTTAGTTATTCATTTATAAGCAAGCTGGCCTTGAGCTTTTAGGCTTTTGGAATCCTTTTGCCTCAGCCTCCCAAGTAGCTGAGACTTGGTGAATGTTACTGCAGTGGCCCTAGGCTTTGTAACATCTACTAAGTAAGCTGACCATGACAGAAGGAACAAAGTAATCGGAAGTCATTCCAACTGTGAAAAGAAGCGACTCACTTCCTTCTCTGCTCAAAACAAACAATTCAGAAGGAGTTCTTCAACTCAATGCCCAAATTTCAACACCAACTGCTATTTTAAAAGGTGAAAAGCCAGCTGGTAGTGGTGCACACCTTTAATCCCTCCCAGCACTCAGGAGGCAGAAGCAGGTGGATTTTCTCGAGTTCAAGGCCAGCCTGGTCTACATAGTAAGTTCCAGAACAGCCAGGGCTACACAGAGAAACTCTGCCCTGAAATAGTAAGTAAGTAAGTAAGTAAGTAAGTAAGTAAGTAAGTAAGTAAGTAAATAAATAAATAAATAAATAGATAGATAAATAAGAAGGAAAAAAGAATACAGTAATTGACTAAACTTTAGCTAGATAAAAGAAAAATCAATACTAACCTCTTTACTTGGAGAAAATTCAAGAAGGAGGTTACATAACATGGAAGATGCTACTACTAGGATTTCATCGGGTGCATTTTGTAAAACCTATAGAATAAAAAGGGCCATGTCATTAACTTTGAAATGCTAAAGATGAGGGCATATATGATTAAGTAAAACCCAAAACAATTATCTTACTACTTGACTTCTCATACTGGACAGTACATGTAGGAAAAATACTGCAATTTAGAAGCTGACCTCAGCTGTCAAGCTAATAGAATTTTAATAAAATAGGAGTAGGAGGCATAGTTTAATTGGTAGAGTGCTTGTCTAGCAAGTACGAGGCCCTGGGCTCCATCACAGAACAAAAAATTATATATATATATGCACATATATGTATATATTATATGTATGTATAAATGAATTTTACCTAAACAGAAAAATTTAAAACACAAAAAATTTATTAAAATTAAACAGCTAGTATCTTGTGTCTAGTTAACCAGCAGATTAAACTATGGAAAAGCAAATGAGAAAAATTATTAGATTTATAAGCAGCTTCTCAACCATGAGAAATCAAAATGAGTATGAGTATTTGCATGTGATATCACATCTTAAATGTGTGACCAAGTTGTGGTTTGAGATTCAAACCCACATATAGCCATGAGTACAAAACTCTTCTAGTCTGCTCATCAAACATTTGCCCCAGGAGAAGTAGACAGAAATCACCTTGCTCTACCCTTGATGTGCATGATACAGAGATTTTTGAGCTGAGCAACCAGACACAAAAGAAGTTATTTTGGGAAATGGCAAACAGTTAAAAGGTCTTGGATGGATAATAAATAAATAAAGGTCAAGCTATCATTAAAACAAAACAACTGAAAAGAAAAAGTAGGAACTATAAAGGAAAACATTAACTGAGGAGAGCCTTCCAAAATCTGGGCGTGTCAACCTTGGCTCCACTGGTTTTAGGTGAGAGATTGTGAATCTGAAACAGACTTGTTGACTGAACTGCTCCACCCCTGAGGTGATTTGTTACCAGGGTGGAAAGGCACTAAGATTGTATTGGAAGGAGGCGTATAACCCTTCTGAGGCTGGGGGCTCTCAGTAAGTTTCACGAAACAAAAACACAGCAGGAAATGAGTCATGTTCAGAGGGATGCCGTATGCCCAATAGGTAAAATAAGGCGACAGAAACTCAGAGACAAGTGCAGTCACAGGCCAAGAAGGAAGGTCCACAGCAAAGGAGAAACTGAACATTTTGTCCTGATGAGCTCGACATCCTTCTAGAAACCTAAACACCAATCACATACCTGGTGCTGAAGTGCCTGACAGCTAAGTAGCTCTAGGGTTCACCCTGTTTCTTAAACAACGACTCCCATCTTACTTCAAGACCTCAAAGAATGAATCACATGCTCTGCTGTGAGATAAGCTTTTGTATAGAAACCAATCATCATGTTCATTCCAAAGGCCTACAGCACCGATCCAACTCCATCTTTAAAAACAACTAACAACAACCCACAAAGACAAGTTCTTACTGCACAGTCCAAGCTGGCTTTCGACTCAAGATCCTCCTGCCTTTGCCTTCCAAGTACCAAGATTTCAGACATGCATTACCTAGCTTCCACCTGGCTATCTGTCCACTGGTCTGTCTCACTCACTCCAGGCATCCTTGCTATTTCCTACATCTTTTATACATAGCCCTTTCTGCTCATAGAAGGAAATCCTTTTGTTTTCACCTCTGCAATCTAATCTGTGCTGCTTGATGTTTCTTTTATTTCTGTCACACTGATAGAGGTCCCTATTCTAACCTAAAGTTTAAGCAAGCTAAGATCACCATAGTAAAAGATTTTGCAAGGCCAGTGTGCCTGGAGGCTTTGCTTACTAAGTACTAAAATACAAACAACTACAACAAAAATCAAAATAAATTTTAAAAATCTACTGAACAAATGAAATGAATACAGATACTTAAGAGATTTTTAAAAAAAAGTAAGAAAAGAAAAAGATCAAAGACCAAGTTGATGTGGTTCCAAATGAGAGTTAACATTATTAGCAACAACTAATTGGAAGCACCCTTTATAATCCAGATTTATTTGCCTTGAATTCCTTCCTCCTGGCATGGGAGACCGCAAAAGCAGACTTAATGGCACAAATTTTACATTATATCTAGAAACAGCCAATTCTTTTCCTTTTTATAACCCAAAGGCTGCAAGGAAAACCTCTGGATTTAAGTTTAAAGAGTAGTAATAAACATACAGAAGGCCAAACGAGTACCAGGAGCTCAAGCTAATAAAGAAGCCTGGGCTGGAGCTTCCTTCTCACACATGAAACGCTGGCGCTCTGAGAGCCGTATTCTCTAAGTCTGCAGCAGCTCAGAATGTGTGACTCAAGAGAACCATCAAAGTGTTATGTCTGAGAGTCAGCTGTATCCCTAGACCTGGGTGCTCAGCTCACACAGACTCTGTGCCGACTGCTGCAACTTTCTCACCTTCATTAAAGGTTTCCACACGGCATGATCCTGGAAACTGGTTCGAAGCTGCTGTACAGATCTGGATAAACTGTGCAAACATCTATAAAGAATGATCAAAATTAGCTTCCCCAGAAGCCAAAACTCACATTTCAAATCAATTGCTTGGCTTTTCACTAGTACGAACGTACACTTCAAGCATGGCTATCAACACTAGGTCAGCTACAGCAAGACACCTCACGGGCGTTGGAGGCTAGGTTCTGTTAGGTAACATTACACACTGCATGGATTCACCTGAGCATACGTTCCAGGAACATCTGCATCCTGTGCTTAGTGAAGGACCGGAAAGGAAACAGGCTAAACACAGAGCAAGGGATTTTTATTCAGACCACGTAAAGCTCATACCTGACAGCAGCTAACCGCACCTTGACACTAGACTCAGACAAGCCAGTCACAATTCGGTCCATCATATTTTCAGTCTCAATGATCTGGAGAAAAAGGTTAATGCTGCATAAATAACAACATGAAGGTGACAAACTTCACTGCTTGTAAATGCAAGTATGTTAATGTCCATTAAGAGTTTCATGGTTTTAGCAAAAGATTTTACCTCTCAACAATCACTTTGCAGTGGGGCAGGCAGCTCGCCAGGAAGATGGGGCAAGCACTCACTAAGGACGAGCCATGACAGGCATAATTGTGTTTCTTTACTTTTAAAGATTTAAATGGCCCAAGTACTATAGAGATGTTCATGAACCATCTGGGTAAAGGGGATGTAGATAAAATATGAGGCATTTCCTATAAGAATGATAATGAATCATAGTCCACACTACCCTCATCAAGTGAGTGAAATCTGCAGGCTCTGACACAGCCACCCTAAACCTCCACTTTACTGAGCAAATTTAAACTAAGCTAAATATTTACAAAGGCTGCAAATATTACACTTGCTGTCCTTCACCACGGTACCAGGTCCTGGTACATGAAATCATAACAATCATTAATCTTTGCTTCTTATGTAAGATACCTGAAATTCACCTTCATTAGGTCATACACTGATGAATAGTGTACAGAGGAAGTTAAACTTGCCTGGGCCTATGGAAAAACAGACTTTTCCTATTAAAGTGTTAGTGCAATCACAAGAACATTTAATAACATCAGTGGATATCTGTTGAGTTTACGTATGTGCCAGCTGTCGTGCTAAGCATTTGTGTTCTCTGGTTATCTGACTCTTCCATTATCTCTTCTGCGAGCGTTATTATGAATGTTTTCACTGATATGCTAGGAAATTGAGGATTCTGAATAGCACAAGAGTCCTCTGACTGCAGAGTCCACGCACTGAGCAACACTTATAATACTGTTCTAGTTAACAGTTCTAAACATAAATGATCTATCATCAGGAGTCACTGCTCTCTCCTGGAACACCTAGCACAGACCAGTAAGTACCCTGACGAAACTGTTGACAGTCCTTATATCTAGGACACACCAATTGGATCAGATTCTTGCATAGACAGGAACCTGCATTTTTTGTTTTTACAAAAAGATGAGTCCAGTGTATAGTCAAAGCTGAAGCTTAAGACCACCAAACTAGAGGGAAACGAGAAGATTCAGAAACTGGACTTCAGACCAGGTGTTGAGAAATCTCAGGATGTTCACAAGTCATTTCAAATTACCAGTGACCAGTAAAGAGATCTCTACCATCAGGAGTGGAGAACAAGGGGCGGAGACGGATCGGTGGTTAAAAGCACTGATCTTTCATAGGACACAGGTTTGATTCCCAGCACCCACTGGACAGCTCACAACCATCTTTAATTCCAGTCTAGAGAAGTCAATGCCCCTTTCTGACCACACAGATGGTACTGCCAGATACTCATGAAAGGCCTTGGGCCAACAAGAAGGCTCAGTGGCTAACAGTACTTTCCACTGTGCCTAAGGACTTCAGATCAAGCACCTAGACACACATGATAGAAGGAGAACCAGCTTCTGCAGGCTGTGCTCTCACACACATACACGTAACACACATGCACATACATGTACTACAAACACACACATAATATACACACAAACACACAACATACATGCATGTACATAATACACATACATGTAACACATGCACACAAACACACATGTAATACTTGCACACATATATGTAACATACAAGTACATATAACACACATACACAGGGAGGGAGGAGAGGAGGGAGATAGATAAATAGATAGATAGAAAGAAAGATAAATAGACAGACAGACAGACAGAAAGAAAGAAAGAATGAAGCCGGGCAGTGGTGGTGCATGCCTTTAATCCCAGCACTTGGGAGGCAGAGGCAGGCGGATTTCTGAATTCAAGGCCAGCCTGGTCTACAGAGTGAGTTCCAGGATAGTCAGGGCTATACAGAGAAACCTTGTCTCGAAAAACAAACAAACAAACAAACAAACAAAAAAAGAAAGAAAGAACAAACAAAAAAGCACACTTTCACTATGAGTTAGGAAGGCCATTTCGTAGTGTTTAACAATGTCCAAATAGCCCAAGGATATGTAAATGTAGTACAAGAATATGCACGTTCCTATGCGAGACCAACCTTAATCACATCCTTACCTTTATGAACATCCATGCTCTGCTCCATTAGAACGTCTAGCCTCCCATGTGCCTTCTTTCTCAGGCTAGCTATTCTAACTCTACTATACGTTTTGCCAAGGTGGATGCCTGCCGGCTTCTCAGGAGACTTTCACCATGGGCACCCCCAGCCCTGTACTCACCTGCAAGAGATGCCCATCTCCTGTGGTACCTATCTCCCACTTCAAATCTTCCTAGGTCCATGATATCCCAGTTCTTCTGCACTCAAGTCTACATTATAGAGCCTTTGGGTTTTTTTGATGGGACATTACTTGACTTAGCCCACACTTGTTTGTTTTTGAGTTAGGGTCTGTTTGTGTTGCTCTAGCTGGTCTCTAACTCAAACACAGGAGCCCAGTGATCCAGGCTGAGAGGTAGGAAGAAGCCTATGGAAGGCTCCACACCCACTTCTTACTGAAACTTCTCCATTCTGTCCCTTTTTTCTTTAACCTTGTTATGCCAAATACATCAAGTTGGATACATGAAGCTTACATCCCTTCTGCCATGACTCCCAGAGCACTTCCCCATTTCTCTCTTGTATGCTTACAGTGACTTCATCAGAGGCTGTGTGTATAGAAGAATGAGACACAGAATTACTTTCTAACAAAACACTACCAGCTCTCACTTCAGGTGCTTAGGAAACCAGGCACGGGCAAGTCTTGAAAGAGACTAAAGGATCATATCTACTGGTCACATTTAGTCAAAGAAGTAAACCTACGAAGTGACAGG
>JADRCD010246171.1:0-15267 GCA_019843815.1 Montemys delectorum | reverse complement strand
GAGAGAGAGAGAGAGAGAGAGAGAGAGAGAGAGAGAGAGAGAGAGAGGAACCAGCCAGATGTTGTTGCAGATGCTCAGAGTCCCTTCCTTCCCTTGAGCTACCTGGCTAAGCCTCTGTGAGGCGAGAAGCTGACAGTCTGGGTGGTAGGAGATGAAGGATGGGTCCTGTCCATTCCAAGAACTTCTTGGGTTGGAGGCAGACGTCGCCAGTTTCTTACCACCCTCCCACCCAGCCCTGGGGTTCTCTACAGGATCTGCAAAAGCCTCCAGTTTTGTGGGCATTGCTTCCTTCCTCTTTAAGGGGAAGTGCGTTTTCAGTCTTGAGTCCTGCAAGCTTCAGTTGTCTGCTCTTTTGGTGGAGTAGCTATACTGACAGAATTGAGGCCATCAATCAAACCTAACTTCTAGAACTAGTTCTTACAAGATCCCGGCCATGTTGATAGCCCTGCCCCTCATCTCCTGCCCCTGTCAGGCTTTGTGTGCAGCTCTCTGGGCACCAGACTGGGCAAGTCTCTGAGCAAGTCCAGTCACCTCTCTCCTGCTTCCTGTTGAGATCTTATCTCCCAGTTTTCAGCCCCAGCCCCCTCTGACCCTTGGACTTCTTTTTTGACTCCATTTACAGTAAGACACTCCATCTCAGGTGACTCAGGATAAAGGAGGGCGGCTAGGTGGGAACTGTGGTTGGAACTGAGTAGGGAAGAGAAAAATCCTGACCTTTCATCTGTTCTACCAGCTCTTTTGAAGAGGCTATCCTATACTCTCTTTGCTTCTGGACCTCTTTGTCAGCATGTCTTGATCAGGGAAGCTGCACCTCCTTTGGGGGCTGGATTTACAACTTTAGCTCTTCTAGTGTTTGCCATGGCTCTCATTACAACACACACACACACACAAATACACATATACATGTATATATGCATATACATATACACACATATACATATATATTTTTTTCTTGTTGGTAGAATTTGGTCTCACTGTGGACTCCTGTCAAGAGTGGTTTGCAAGAGGGTCTTTGGGTATGCATGAGTGGTGAGGAGCAAGCTTAGCTTCTCCAGGGCTGTGACTGTCCTCTCTCCTACTCCAGAGAACACATCGTCATGGAGACCCCTCTTGAGAAGGCACTGACCACCATGGTCACCACTTTCCATAAATATTCAGGGAGAGAAGGTAGCAAGCTGACCCTGAGTAGGAAAGAACTGAAGGAGTTGATCAAGACAGAGCTGAGCCTTGCAGAGGTAGGTGACCACTCTTCCATATCCCACTCCTTTGGGAGATACCCACCTATTCTCAGGATACTGTAGTTTAAGCAAGTGCCAGGATTGCTGAAGGGCCGGAGACAGGGGAAGAGCTGGGCATCCCTGGCTACCAAGTCTCTGGACCTCTGTGTTAGAAAGGAGGAGGTGAGTCTGGGGGTGGGCTTCTGCCCACGGGAGGCTAAGGAATCAGATACAGGAGACTTTGATGATGGGCTGTATAGCCTGTGTTAGGGATCTTGAGGGTTTGAGGGATGTGGTGTGCCAGGTTTGGTTGTGTATGACTGGAGGGTAGGGATCCTTCTTGGTTCTCCTGTGTGCCTGCAGAGCCAAGGTCCTAAGTGATGCTGTCAAATAGACTAATAGGCTGATTTGTGAACATGGGATGAGAAGGAGAGATGATTCTGATTAGATGTCTATGACAGAAGTGGTGAGGGGCTGATGTGAGGGTCTATGCGATAGAATAACCGAGTCTCAGAAACATAAGACCTTGTCCATTGGGACTGAGCTTGAATTCTAGGCCTCTGCACCAATCTCCTATTTATTTTTACAGTGACATCCTAAATCTCAGTGTCCCCCCTGGAGATAAGGTTCCTGGAGTATGTCCACGGGCAGTGGCAAAGCAGCTGCCACTTTTCCTAGGCCTCTGTGGCCTCTCTCTTCAAAGCACACGAAGTTTACCATAGCATATACATTTTCTTTTCTTTTTGAGACAGGATTTCTCTGTGTAGACTTAGCTGTCCTGGAACTCACTCTGTAGTTCCTTACCAGGCCATCCTCCAGCTCACAGAGATCCACTTGCCTCGGCTTCCTGAGTGCCACCACACCTGGCCTGGCATATACACAGTCAACCCCAGAAACTGCTTTGCTATCCTGGAGCTAATGAAGGTAGAGGAGAGGACCTCTGGCTCATCTGGTGCTACTTAAGGCGGGGGAAGCCCAGTTTGGGGAACAGGATCATGTTACAGAGAAGCAGTTTCCAGCGTCATGAGTATCAACATTCTGCATCTAAGGGAGTTATAGAGCTGATTGCAATGGAGGGAAGGCAGGGTCTGCATGTTTGCATTTTCTTGTTTTACCCTAAGGCTCTGTCTTCAACTTCCTAGTAGAGCCAGGCTGCAGGGACCAGACTGGGAGGGCATCTGGTGCCAGGTCAGGTCGTGGGGCATGGGGCATACTGGCTTCTTAGCTCCAGTATACTGATCTTACAGAGAGTAGTGATGTCTGGATCCTTTACCAGCGTGACCTTACAATGCTAGTCTAGGACTTGGATGATGCTCAGGGCCACATGGTCAGGCCTCAGGCTGTTTTTAGTAGATATTGGTATGAATTATAGATTATTATTTCTTTGGATGACAAAATGTCCCAGGAGCAAAAGGTAGACTAGCCTCCCTACTGTAATTCATTTGGAATCAGCACGCAGGTCATTGGCCCTTGTTGGGTGCCGGGTCCTGTGGTTAAAGGTGTGGGTTGGGGCTGAGCTGCTGAGCAGTCAGTCTCCTCCCCTTGGGCTGTTGCAGAAGATGAAGGAGAGCAGCATTGACAACTTGATGAAGAGCCTGGACAAAAACAGCGACCAGGAGATTGACTTCAAGGAGTACTCCGTGTTCCTGACCACGCTGTGCATGGCCTACAATGACTTCTTCCTAGAGGACAACAAGTGACCAGAATCCTCTCTACCCTCACTGGCAGCTCCTTGTCCTGACCTCTGCAGCCTCCTTAACTGCCCCTCCTATGCCCCCTGCCCTTCTCTTTCCCCCCCAGTGGATTCTTCCAGCAGAGAAATAAAGCCGTATCCATCTCATGTGCTGGTTTGAAGGTGGTTTGTCTCTTGGCTGAGACAGGGGAGAACGCGCAGACATTTTGAACCACTCAGCCTTGGGCCACACACAGCCTTGGGTCTGTGGGTCGAGGAGCTGGGCTCTCACCCCACTCCCTCACTGGCTGTCCTTTATCATGGACATTGCTGGAGGTGTCCTGGCTTTGTTTTGCACTCCTGTAAAATAACAAAGCTGCCCAGACAGCAAAAATGCAGCGAAAACAACAGAGAAAAGGCTGTGAGTAGCCGGGCAGTGGTGGCACTCGCCTTTAATCCTAGCACTTGGGAGGCAAAGGCAAGCGGATTCCTGAGTTCGAGGGCAGCCTGGTCTACAGAATGAGTTCCAGGACAGCCAGGGCTAAACAGAGAAACCCTGTTTCACCATCTCCCCTCCCCCCCCCCCCCCCCCAAAAAAAAAAAAAAAAAAAAAAAAAAGGCTGTGAAAGCCAGGAGGCCGGAGGGATGGGCTGTGGCTATCAGCACAGTGATGGTCCGGCAGGTCTGATTTGGGGACAGTCTGCAGGAGACCACCCCAGGAGCCCGAGTAAAGAAGGAGTCTTAGCCCTTCTCCCTTTCACCCTTCCGGGAGCACCACCTTTCCCATTACTCACGGAAGAGTGACTTCAGGACGCTAATCCCTCCCCATCCCCCACCAACTTCCTCTTCTCAAGACCTTTATTTTTTTCAGGAGAAAATGTTCAAAACTTTTCACTTGAGATGAGTAACCAAGAATGCTCGCTGGGCTTGGCTCCACTGTGTGCACATTAAAGTATAAGCTGCTCTGAGTGTGAAATTCCAGGCAGCGAGTGAGAGGAGGCGAGTGATGTTGTTAGAAACTTATGGTTGGTGGGGGATGCTGTTTAACATCTTTTAGACTGTGTTCCTCCCCAGCCCTCCTTTGAGACAAGGATCTTATATAGGTTTGCTCAAAAATTCTACCTCTTGGGATCAAGCTATTTAGCTATATTATCAAGATTTAGACCAGTGGTTCTCAACCTACGGGTCTAAACCCCTTTCACAGGAATTGCCTAAGACCATCTGAAAACACAGATACAATTCAAAAACATTACGATTCATAACAGTAGCAAAATTATAGTTATGAAGTAGAAACGAAAATAATTTTATGTTCGGGAGATCACCACAACATGAAGAACTGTTTTGAAGGGTCGCAGCATTAGACAGGTTGAGAACTACTATCTTAGAGGATGTGGTAGACTGACTGCTTCCCCTCCCTCACTTGGAGTTGACCTTGCCACTAGAGGGCAACAGCATCCGTGTAGTTCCCAGTCCCCCTCACACTGATGCTAACTAACTTTAAGCACACGGCTCTCTGGCTGGCAGAAAGTTCGGCACACAAGCCAGAGTTACAAATCACGTGCCAGAAGAGCAAACTAAACACGGAATTAGAGAAAACTCGATGTCTCCGGCTTGCACTAGTCTCCTCTGGGCCCGTCAGGGTCCGCTAGGCTCCCTCATTCCGCTCCTAATCCCGGATAGTCCAGGCAACAGGGGCGTGGAAAGTTGAGGGGGGCTGGGAAGTGTGTTTGCCTTGCCTCAGGCACTGGGTGGGGTCAGGGCGTGCCAGCACTCCCTGGGCGGACCTCACGGATGCTGGCCACTATAAGGCCAGCCAGACTGAGACAGAGTCCATCCCCTCGACCACCTCTTTGGCGCTTCGCTGTCGACCGTGCGGTGAGCTCTCGCTGGGGAGTCCCTTTAGGGTCTATCCGCTCCTGGGCAAGGGGTTAAGCCACTTCCTGCCCCAGTCAGCCTTGCGGGCTCCGTGGGTGGAATGCTTTGGGATCCAAGTTTTTGGAGCCCGAGGAGCCAGGGAGCGCCACGATCAGCTGGGCGGTACCAGGCAAACCCAGAGGCTAAGGTATCCCTATGGGACGGCGACCTGAGTCTGCTGTTCCAGGGTGCAGGAGGTGCAGGTGCCCTGGGTGTGTCATCGTCGTCCCAGTGTGTGGCCCTGTCAGGAAGTGTCCAGGGGCAGTCTCCGTTCTCTTCCTTGCTTAGTCATATGCCCTAGTTCTCTCGGAAGCCCTGGAGGACAGTACTCACAGACCCCAAAGCCCCTTCCATCCTTATATCCCTCACCTCAGTTGCCCTGGCTGCCACCTGTGCTGGCTTGAGGCTGGCTGCTTCAGGCAGGTAGTCACCCGGCTCAGGGGATGGTGAGAGAACTCTCTGCTATCAGCAGCGCTGAATAGCTCCTCTGTCAAACAGCTTCTAAACCAGTGGTCAGTCATGGCATGCCCCCTGGATCAGGCCATTGGCCTTCTCGTGGCCATCTTCCACAAGTACTCTGGCAAGGAGGGTGACAAGCACACGCTGAGCAAGAAGGAGCTGAAGGAGCTGATCCAGAAGGAGCTCACCATTGGCTCTGTGAGTAGCCCCCGCCTCCCGGTTCCCCCTCCCACCTCTTATCTGAGTGGAGGGATGCTGCCCTGTCCCCTAAGGGAGGAGTAGGGGCTGAGGAGAGGAAATCAAGGTAAACCCAAGCTGAAGGCCCACCTTTGGACACAATGAGCAGAGCTACTTGTGTGTGAGAGAGGGCTTCCAGGGAAGGGGAAAGGAATCTGGGGTGCTGGCCACCACTGAGTGTGGACTTCCCCTTTTAATGTTTTAGAAGCTGCAGGATGCTGAAATTGCAAGGCTGATGGATGATCTGGACCGTAACAAGGATCAGGAAGTGAACTTCCAGGAGTATGTCGCCTTCCTGGGGGCCTTGGCTTTGATCTACAATGAAGCTCTGAAATAAAAAGGGAAGGTGGAGATGCCTTCTGGGGGCCTATCTCAGCCAAATCCAGTGGTGGGTAATTATACAATAAATATTTCATTTTTGTTATGCCTACTCATGCGTTCTGGCTTCCCACTGATTTCCAGTTGCGTCCTGGCTTGCTGCCGTCCAGGGGTCTCAGTCACAGTTAATCTCTGGGAGTAGTAGCCCACGCAGGCAACGCCTGCCAGCTCACCAGGAATCCTTATGAATAGTAGAAGAGATGCCCCTTCTAGGCAAAGCCACTTTAAACAAAAGCTCCATCAAGGGACCTCCAGGAGAAAGGGGGTCCTAGAAGCAGGGCTGCAGTGGTCCCAGCCGTCTCCCGGAAGACACACTTCGGTCTGGGTGTGGTGAAACGGGGAGTAGTAGGTGGGCCTTGATGTAGGGCAATCCAGCTTTTCACTCTGTGTTTGTGTGTTATATGGGGGAGGGGTGGGGAGAGGCGCGTCTGAGGTGAGCAGGGACACTGGATGGCTGAGTTTTCTGTCGCTGCCTGTGTTCCAGCTGGAGGTGGAGGAGACTTTAGGAGACTGTCCCTAGTACCATGTATGGGGTCCTTTCTGTTGGGTAGTGAACCAAGGAGCTGGCAGCGCCACAAACATGTGACTCACGAGGTGCTCACAAACAGGATAAGGCTGGGGTCCTTAGACATGCCAAATGTGGCTTCAGGCCTTTCTGTCAATATTGACCCAGCCTGTCCCTGCAGAATGACTCATGGGACTACTTCCCTGGAACCCAGTTGAGCCCTCAATCCCTATCAGAGTTGACGGCTAGCTGAGTAACTGTCTATTGTGTACATTAGCGTTAAATCATAGGTGTACATTATGTACATTAGCAGTTAAATCATAGGGGGAAAGCTGTGCGTGATGTGTCTGGGTGTCGAGGAGACAGCATTTGCTGCTATTCCTCCCGGGAAGGCCTAACCCAAGTTGGACAACATCCTGGCCAAAAGATCTGGACTTCATTTGGAGACCTTGGCTGTTTTCTCTCCTTACCACCCACCCCTTCTCCAGTCCACTTAAGACATTAAATGGTCGTCTCTTGCTCTGGGTGGGGCTAGTAACCAGAAACAGCTGTATTTCTTAAAAACCTTTCTTCTCCAGCAGTGTCCTGGTCTTACCACGTTGTTGGACAGCCAGAGGGTCCCCGGGGCCAGGCCCATTCCATGCTGTTCTGTATAGGCTCTGTTCAGTGGCTCTGGAAAAGTACACCACACCCAGTTGTTGATACTCTGGGGTGTGGAGGGATCGCCCTCTTGTGGTCAGAGAGCAGGTTACTGGTAAGGAAGCTGGGGTTAGGGGGGATGGGCGTGGCAAGAAGGAGGGGCAAAAAGGAGCCTGGCTCCGGTGTAGGAAGAAAGTCAGTTCATTTTCCGATTCCTGTGGAAGGAGCAACGGCACCTGCACCGGGGTTGGGAGCCAAGTTTAAGATGTCTGGGCTGTTAGAGGGGGGACAGAATTAGCTATTCAGGGAATGCCTGGGTCGAATCATCGTTTAGTTCCCAGCAATCAACCAAGTGGGGTACATCTGAGGTACATCGATTATAAGCAAGTCAAAGGAGGGAAAGTTTTTGTAAAGACAAGTGGAATCCAGTACTGTCCCGACTCGTTCTTTCTGGGATTAGAAGACCAAGACAATCAGCTCATCCTGCCCTCCTCTTTCTGGGGTTAGTAGACCAAGACAATCAGCTAGGCTCTTGGAGGGCAAGGGGAAGTTTTTTTTCAGGGCGTAGGGGCCTGGTGGTGGAAGGAAATGCTTGGTCCCTCAGGAGGCCAGCAGGCAGGCTTCGATGTGTATCTGGATCACAAGGCTCGAGAGGAGCTGAAGATGCAGAGTCCATTTGCTAAATAAAACTTAACTTCACTGGGCATGATGGCGCACATCTTTATGCCAGCACTTAGAAGGCAGACAAATGAATATCTATTGAGTTCAGGGCTAGCCTGGTCTACATAGAGAAATTCAGGCCAATCAGGGCAGGCAGCATACTGAGACCCAGTCTTCTTGAAAAAGTGAGGTTGGTGGTGGTAGGGGGTGGGTGGTAGTGGGAAGCTTTGAAAAAAAAAAAAAAGAACAAAATAAAAAGTGAAATAAAACGAGTGGCAAAACTTTTGACTGCGTTGGGATATAGTTTAAAATTGAGAAGGGAAGGGCCATTGACACTGGAAGTTTTGGTGAGGGCAGAAGGCAAGGGGTGGAATTGGGTACGGTCAGGTGTAGACTGACTTCTTTCATTAGTCCAAAAGATTTCAAGTTGGCTTTTGAGCATCGTCTAGGTTCCCAGGAGAAGGCAGGAGCTGGGGACTCTGCAGTGGATTCCTTCCCTGCAGATGGCCCAGGACTACACGCAAAGGCTGGGTAGAGGGAGTGGTCCTGCCCCCCTCTTCCTGCAGTCAGGCTCTATTCTTTCCTTGCCCTCCCTGAGTAGCACTAATCCGATAATCTAGTTACCCTTACACAGGGGAGGGTGGAACAGTGGCAACTGGTTCCATAAACTGGGTGGTCCCCCACGTTGGGTGTTGGGGTGGGAATGACTTGGCATGTATTATTTGTCCTCTGCCATGGATATTGGAAACTGTCAAGAACACCAGCACCACTTCCCAAAGTGTCCGTGCCCTACAGCACTTGCATTTGTACAAGGTGTTACTACACCTACTGTGGCCTCATCTTGGGAAGAATTATGTGTAGTGTGGGTTACTAAAAGCTAGAGTTGCAAGTTGTCCACCAAGGTGGGATAGTAGAAGTTCTTGGAGGGAATGAACTCTTCTGATCCAGGCCAGTTCATCAATGTTTTCTTCTGTTGCTTCAGGATTTAATGTCACTATTTCTTCTCCTCCATCCCTTTCTCTTAAATGTTTTAATTAAATATCAAGAATATACAAACAGCTTAGAGACTACACCGAAAGTATAAAAATTGCAACACAAAACACCCAGTCTAAGAAACAAATCTTGAGGCATGTGTCTTTAATCCTAGCACTTGGGAGGCAGAGGCAGGTGGATCCCTGGCAAAATGTCAGGGGTTGTTTTTTGTTTATTTGGTTGGTTGGTCTTTTGTTTTTTTTTGTTTTTTTTGTTTTTTTTGTTATTTTTGGTTTGTTTGTTTGTGTTTTGGTTTTTTGAGACAAGGTTTCTTCTGTGTAGCCCTGGCTTTCCTGAAACTTACTCTGTAGACCAGGCTGGCCTCAATATCCCTCTCACTTCTGAGTGCTGGGATCACAGGTGCATGCCACCCTACCTGGCTTGAGCCTGATCCTTTTAGGTTATTTATGGAAGCTTCATTAGGAAGCATGATAGTTTACATCCCTAGCCATTGACCGAGTTTGTCTTCAGCCCTGGAGGTTGGCACGTGAGGATGAAAGTATAAATCACGAACATCTGGGTCTTTCTGAGGACCAACTCTACCTTATCTTGGGCCACTGGACATCTCAGTAGTGTACAGTCCTAGGGTTTACTGTGGCTGTCATGAAACACCATGACCAAGTTGAAGAGGAAAAGGTTTACTTGGCTTACATTTCTACAGAGCAGTTCATCACTGAGGAAAATCAAGGCGGGAACTCCAACAGGGCAGGAACTTGGAGGCAGGAGTTGATGGAGAGGCCATGGAGGGGTGCTGCTTACTGACTTGCTTCCGATGGCTTACTCAGCATGTTTTCTTATAGAACCCAGAACCACCAACCCCGGGGATGGCAGCATCCACCCCTGTGGGCTGGGCCCTTCCACATCAATCATTGATTAAGAAAATGCCCCCTCCATGGGCATGGCATGCATGTGGTACACTTACATACATGCAAGCAAACCACCAGTATGCATAATATAAAAATGAGTAAATTAGGCATGGTGCCACAGGCCTTTAATCCTAGCACTCTGGAGCTAAAGGTAGGAAGATCTCTATGAATTCCTGGCTAGCCAAGGTTACTTAAGAAGACCCCGTCTCAAAACAAAATAAAATAAAACCTGAACAAATACCCTCCCTCAAGTAAATAAATATTAAAAAAATTTATATTTCAGGGGCAGGACAGATGGCTCAGTGCTTAAGAGCACTGACTGTTCTTCCAGAGGTCCTGAGTTCAATTCCCATGGTGGCTCATAACCATCTGTAATGGGATCCGATGCCCTCTTCTGATGTGTCTAAAGACAGCTACAATGTACTCATATATATTAAATGAATAAATCTTTTAAAAGATATACTTCAGTGTGAGATGTTCCACAATAAATTCCACAATAAAACTTTTTAGAATTTGATTGGCATTGCTTTGATTTTGTAGAGCGACTTGTAGAGAATGTTGACCCCTGAAACCCATGAACATGATTTATCTGTTGTTTGTTTGTTTGAGTTAGAGTTTTTTGTGTAGACCTGGATCTTCTAGAACTAGTTCTGTAGACAAGGCTAGCCCCAAATTCAGAGATCTGTCTGTCTCTGCCTCTCAGATACTGGGATTAAAGTTATGTACCATTATGCCCAACTCATATCTTCATTTTAAAGGATATTTTTAATATTTTTGAATAACATTGTAAGGAGGTACTTATATTAGCTTTCTGTTACTATAACAAAAGATGTGAGACAATAAACTTGAGAAGAAAGGTTAATTTTGGTTCACAGTGTTAAAGACTTAAGTTCATGGTAGGTTGACCCTCGAGGCAGTGCACCGTAATGGGAACACGTGTGAAACAATTTGCCTCCTGGCCTAGATGTAAGAGAGAAGAGGACGGGGCTGTGGCCTCAATGTCCCCTTAAGGGATATATCTCCACTTTCAAGACTAGGTTCTACATTTTCCCCTGTGTGTGGCGTGGTAGGCAACTCTTCTCCCACTGAGCTATAGCTCCCACACCCTTACACTACAGATTTTGTGGTTTAAAATATTTATTTATCTGGTCCTGCTAACACTGTCCCTGTGTACAACCTGTACTAGGTCCATAGAAAAAGGCCAAGGTCAGAGGATGCTGGTGTGTGTAGTCTTCAGGAATGTCACCATCACTGCTAGTCTTCTGTCTTCCCAGGAGCCAAGCTCCATCATCCTGGTCTCCGGCCGAGACCCCACCCTTCTGGCCTATGTCCTGGCAAAGCGTCTCTTCACCTTTGAGTGTGTGTCTGCCCTCCTCCCTGCCTCCCCTCCACCTTCCCAGTCCGCCCTGGCTGGGTAGCATCTCACCAGCAGCTGGCAGCACTTGCCTCAGTCTACCCTCCGCAGGCTCCAGATGTCCTTGCTGTCCAGGCCTTCCCCATCTTTCGAAAGCTCTCCCAAACTATTCCTCGCCCTCAGCCTGGAAATGGGGCTTTCAAACTCCATTGGTGCCTTTGAGTCGCTCAAGCTTTTTATAGATGTCAGAGATGCCAGGAAAGGCTGTCCTCATTGACTGCTAATGGGAGTGTGAACTGTTATTACTGTTTTGGAAAGTAATGCAAATTAAATATACATGTGCCTAGCATCCAGCGTCTTCACTCCTGGGATCTACATCGTTGAAATAAAAGCATCATTCTTTAAAGATGTAAATATATAAGTACTTCGGTGGAAATATTAATTACTTTTGGTGAAAAAAAAATGAAGCAGGAAACGGAGTTAGCAGATGACTGGATGAATTATGGCACTTCTCAAAATAATATACACTTACTTTAGAAAAGCATCTTGAATCTAGTGTGACGGTACACTCCTGTAGCCCTAGCACTCAAAAGGTGGAGGCAGGAGGACTCCTACAAGTGTGAGGCCATTGTAGCTTATATAGTGAGCTCAAGGCTAGTCTGACATATATCTGAAACCCCCATCTCAAAGCCAGGTGGTCCCAACCCTCACAGGCAGAGCTGGTGGAGGGGGTAGAACGTAGGGAGCTGAGTTGGGAGAGGGGTTGGGGAAGAAGCTTGCAGCAGAGCTCTTCTTGAAGGTGTGGTAGGTGAGCTGGGAGCAGAGAGGAACCTGGGAGGCACTAGGCATTGCAGGGATATGTCAAGAGTTCCCCTCGTGCCCACACCATGGCAGTGCCCTTTCAGAGTTCGTTCTGTGTCCAGAAGAAGGAGTGGTGGGGAGACTGTGGGCTCCTGCTTCCATCCTTCCTCCAGAGGAAAACAAGAACCACCCATCAGTAGGACTCTCTCCTGCCCGCAGGCTCATTTAGGACTTTCAGGTGGGAAGGGTCTCACAAGACGCTTCCTCTTAGTGACACCTCTCCTCCCTCTTCAGACTAGCAGCTCCGAATGCTCACAGTCTCCCTTGGGTCACTCTGCCTCACTCCTTACATCCCAGCGGTAGCCTCTTGGTGTCCTAGAATGAAGCTCAGGGAATTTCCCCATGCTGCGTTGTCTGGACCCGACGCAGAGGATGATGAGCATATTGATACCCATTCTTCTTTTTGTGTATAAAGGCCGCTACTGATTTCCTCATGAATTATCTACAGCAGCAGTTCTTAACCTTTGTAAAGAACCTTTTGACTCCTTTGGGGTTGTAATATCAGATATCCTGAATATCAAATATTTACATTGTGGTTCATAACAGTCGCAAAATTACAGTTATGACATAGCGATGAAGTAACTCTATGGTTGGGGGTCACCACACCATGAGAGGAACTGTATTGAATGTATTAAAGAGTTGCAGCGTTAGGAAAGTTGAGAACTACTGCTCTAGAGGAAGGTTCATTATGACTGCCCATGCACTTCCTTCTCTGGGAAAAGAATGAGTACAAGCTAAGATGTACTCATTGTCACCTAGCTGTCATTATAATTTCTTTTTCTATCACATATTTATTTTGTGTGTGCATGTGTATGGGTTGGTTCTTACAGAACCAAGGACCACAGCCCAGGAATGGCACCACACACAATGAACTGGGCCTTCCCACATTGGTCATTAATTGAGCAAATGCCTTACAGCTGGATCTCATGGAAGCATTGCTTCAACTGAGGTGCCTTCCTCTCTGATGACTCCAGCTTGTGTCAAGTTGACCCAAAGCCAGTCAGCACACTATTTCACAAAGAAGAGGGTGACTGGTGTGAAAAGCCATGTAATTTGCTTTCTGTGTACAAGGAGACTACCCATGTTTTGGTATGTTCCTGAATGAATTATTAAAAGGTATATCTTTACAAAAGCTCTTGGAACACTCATGTTGAGAACAGCATGATTTGTAATTTTTTAAATGTAGCAATAACACAGATGTTCATCAGTTGCTGTACATATCAACAAGGTGTGGTACATACCTGATGGAGTGCTAGTCATAAAAAGAACTGAGTACTGATGTGTGCTGCAGAGATAAACTGAAAGCAAGTGAAGCAGTCAATCATTAAAGGCTACTGAGTTCAATTTCCAGAGTGGACAAGTGCAGAGACAGAAAGTGTGTTAGTGGTTGGAGGCCAGACGGAAGGACTGTCAGTGGGCATCAGGTTGCTAAAGGGATTAAAATGAGTTAATATCAAATCATGGTAATGGTTATACAATGCCGAGTTTATTAAATGGCTCTAAATTGAAGCCAAAGAGGTGGCTTGTCAGTTAAGAGCACTGGCTGCTCTTACAGAGGACCCAGGTTTGGTTCTCAGAACCCACAATAGTAGCTTACTGATATACATATAGGCAAAACACACTTTTAAAGATTTAAAAGTTTAGAACCCTGACATTTTGGGGGTTTGTGGATTTGTAGGTGCTTTTTGAGGCAGGCTCTCATTCTATATCCCTGGCTAGCCTGAAATTCACCATGTAGCCTAGGCTGGCCTCTAATGTGTTATCTTACCCTGATCATTGATTCAGGGACTTCCTTGTGTTACCCTCTCCTAGCACGGTGGTCCTTACTAGCTTAGCAGAAATGTTTTGTGGGTTCCCCTGACCCCCACACCCAGAACTTTCTGAAGCCAGGGAGGGCAAAGGGGCCCCAGAGGCTTTGTAGTGTTAGCGCTGTCACAGTAGCTGCAAGATGAAACAAAAAGCCCCAAGAAACGAAAAGCACCCGCTGAGTGAAATCCCCTAGTGAACCCAGCAGCTGGGAAGCAGTAGGCACGCTGCCAAGGTCACCATAGCAACCAGAAACAGACAGAACCTTCATACAGTTTCCCTGTCCCTGCAGAGACAAAAGAGCTGTGGTGGACCTCATTGTGAACTTTTGGCAGCTCTTGGCTGCTCGTGTTGCATGCCCTCTCCTCCCAGGTTCGACAAATTTTCCCTGACTGGTGCTACCTTTTTTACCTTCTTTGCACACCTTATTCAGCCCGTCAGGCCCAGCTGGCACCCTGGCGCCTCTATGACTTCTCACTCGCAGAGCTGCAGAGCCAGAGCTGACGTGGGAGCCCACCAAGGAAGAACAGAAGGAACACTTCAAAGCCTGCTCCCTGGCCCTGGCCTGCAGTTGTGCTCCAGATGTTCCTGCTTTCTTCAGCAGTTCTTCCCGAAGACCTAAGTGTCTGGCTGTTAGCTGGCTTGCTCCTTGGAGAAGGAAGAGTGCTTTCCAGAATCACCAGGGGCACAGAGAGGAAGGTCCTTGGGTCTAAGGTTTCTGCCTCAGGCAGGAAGCTTGCTGGATTCCTGGACTTGAGCAGCTGCAGGTGGGGACCTTTGCTTGACTCATCTTTCAAGGCTCCCCTCACCTGGTGGGCTACCGAGCTGTTTGTACTCTCTGAGACTTGGCTTCTGAGCCCGGAAGCTCCAAACTTTCAGATCTGCCACTTGAGAGACCTGTGACTCCAGCTTTGGAGACCCATTGTCCCAGGGACCCTCCACACCTGCCTTCTGGGGACAGAAGACTTGCTGCTTCTGTGATTCCCACTGCTGATCTGCAGGCTTGCTCTGCAAGGCTCTGCTCTTTATTGGCACCAGAAGGCCTCCAGCCTTCGAGGTGTACCAGCTCCCAGAGTTCTAATACTTCTCAGAGCTAGCATGGGCACCCGTTTCAACTTTTATCTCATTTAAAGGGAACTAACAATAAAGTACCCCCAGTCTGTGCTCTTCACTGTCTGCCTGCTCCATTCTTGGGAAAAGGTGGGACAAGAACCTGGTGGGAGACAGACGGCAGGCTCCACCGACTGCTTCAGAAGGGCTGTTGTAAAGGCCAGTAGCTGGAGCCTCGGTTTTGGAATAGGCAGAATCAAGTTTAAACTCCACTGTGAGCCTGGTGTGGTGCTCATGCCTGAAATCCAGCACTCAAAGGTCAAGGTAGGAGGGCCAAGAATTCTAGGCCAGGGTGGTCTACGTGGTGAGTTCCCGGCAAGACAGGGCTACTGTGAGACCCTGTCTCAACCAAACTAAACCAAACCCACCACACCACATGAAAACAAAAGCAAGTACCTCCCAACCAAGCCCACACAATAAAACAACCCCTGATTCAAACCAAACCATTATCAAACCCTCACTTTGCCTTGGGTGGAAAAAAGTCCCTGAAGCCTCAGTTTGGTCCTCTTAAAATTGAGATACACTCAGCTTCCTGTTAGAGATGTTTTGAGAATAAA